>JAJJWX010002146.1:0-80709 GCA_023529315.1 Papaver bracteatum | reverse complement strand
GCCTACTTGCACTGATAATCAATTTTAACTTCTCTCAAAAAAATAATTAATATTGCTCATACAGAGCTCCGAGATTTGTTAATTTTCTTGCTCAAAAGTTTTACTACAAGTGATACATTCATTGCCTATTTATAGGCTACAAGGACCGACCTTAAAACACTCTAACTTCCTCTAGAATTTGTTTTTCTATTTCTAACTAGTTGCCTAGTTCACACTTGTTAGAAAAGACTCTGACCAACACTAGAGGGTTCTAGTTTTATCCATTTTATCTAATATAAAAGGATACTAGAGTTTTCCAGATGGTTTTTTCTCTAGAATCTTCTTGCAGAGATATTACCGAACTTCATTCACACTTATCCAAACTGATCTAAATTAAAATTTGGACATTCCAACAGTAAAATATTAGCTCTAGTTGAAGGACGCATTTCTTACGAGATCTTGGGTTTTGTGAACAATGTCAAAGTCTCTTCCCGAGTCGGCTCAATAGGACTGACAAGTGACAATCAGCGGCACTAAAAGTAAACAGCACTACTTTGAATCTGTACACCGTCAAGACTAAATTTGAGTAAAGCAAATGCTATGCTACAACCTAACCCGAGACAGATTGAAAAAAAAACCTTGCACATGGCGATATGCAAAAGGCCTAGCATTTGGCATACACAGGGTATTCGAATTAGGCTCTCCTACTCTAAACGCAGATAGAGATAAAATTGAATTGCAGGTAGCCAATACATTCGCAAGCAAGGTCTACTAGAAAAACAATATGCACTAAAATGAAAACAATATGTACAGTGTGCCTACATTGAAGGAAGGCAAATCATAGATGGAACTCTAATCGCAAATGAGCTTGTCGACTCAAGATTGAAATCGGGAAAGGCAGGTATCATTTGTAAAATAGACCTTGAAAAGGCTTTCGATAGGATTAATTGGAAGTACCTAGAATTTGTATTAAACAAAATGGGTTTCGGCGCAAATCTATGCCATTGGCTAAGGTTTTGTTACTCAACTTCAACCTTCTCTGTGTTAATTAACGGCTCTTCTTTCGGTTTTTTCCCTAGCTCACGGGGAGTAAGACAAGGTTGTCCGGTCTCACCACTCCTTTTCAATATAGCCATGGAGGGCTTTTCAAGATATATGGACAGAGCTTCAAATCTAAACATGTTCAGTGGTTTTTCAGTGTCTTCTACAAGTATTACCGTAAACCATTTGCATTATGCTGACGACACCATTTTCTTCATTAATAACAGCAGAGAAGAACTACACAATCTTTTCTCCGCTCTAAAATGCTTTGAATACATTGCTGGTTTAAAGGTTAACACTTTGAAGACAAGATTTATAGCAATTGGGGATGTGCCTGAAATTTCAGTTTGGGCTTCAGAACTTGGTTGTGCCACTGACAATCTGCCTTTTATGTACTTGGGCATGCCACTAGGGGAAAAAGCAACTTCAAAACACATATGAAACACGATTATTGAAAAGTTTGAAGAGAGGCTTTATGCTTGGAGGAAAATTTCGCTCTCAAAGGGAGGTAAACTCACTCTTTTAAAATGCATCTTGAGTTCATTACCCATTTACTATTTTTCCATGTTTAAAGCCCCGGCATCAATTATCAAGATTCTCGAACGTAAGATGAGGAACTTCCTCTGGGAGTATAATAGTGCTTCCAATATTTCTCACCTGGTCAGTTGGGATTTGGTATGCGCTGATAAGAAAAACGGTGGATTGGGTGTATGCAATCTGAAAATGATGAATCTTGCCATGCTCGCAAAATGGTGTTGGAGGTTCGGCCAAGAAAAGAATAGGCTATGGTATAGAATAATAGCAGACAAATATGGTGACTTCTTTTCGTACTGGTTTCCAAATCAAGTCAAGACTGCCCACGGTATTTCTTGTTGGAAAACAATTGCACAAACAGCCCATCTGGTGAGCATGAACTCTACTTTAGTTATTCACTCGGGTAAAGAAATATCATTCTGGAATGATATCTGGAGGGGCAACTCTTCACTTGCTTCTATCTTCCCTTCTTTGCACAAGCTCTCAACCAACATGGATGCAAAGTTTGTCGATATGGTTTCCACAGATGGGAGTAGCTGGCAGTTCAGTTTTAAGCGGAACTTCACGGGTACAGAAGCAAACTCTTATGCAGCTTTATTATTGGTGATTGGAAACACTCCCCCAGTCCTATACACCGTCCCTGATACAAGACGTTGGTCTTTGCATGCCTCAGGAGTTTTCACGGTTAAATCTCTATACTCTAAACTCATTGTAAATTCCGGAGTTAATGATTTTCCGCACTCTTTCGTCTGGAAGAAGCCTGTTCCGCCTAAGATCAACTTCCTTATGTGTTGCTTAATCAATGAGAAACTCAACACTATAGACATGATGCAGATAAAAGGTATCGACATCTATAACTCTTGTGTTCTTTGCGGCGATGATATTGAATCTCAGGACCACATTTTCCTCCATTGTAAAATTGCTCACAGAGTATGGTCTTCAACTTTACCAAGTGATGGTTGGTATTGGGTCATTCCAAGAAACATTAAGATGCTTGCACTTGGCTGGGAGCAAGTCCACTTCTCTAATGCAGGAAACTTTCTTTGGGGTTTAATACCGGCGACAATTTTCTACACTATTTGGACAGAAAGAAATAGACGAATCTTTGAGCAAGATTATATTTTTAAGACAGAATCTGACCTTTGTATAGAAGTGAAGTCATTGATTATAGCATGGGCAAGTGCAGCTGGCAATAGGGTGCATCAGAATTTCTCTAGTTCAGATCTTAACAATTGGGATGCACTTTTTATGTAATCGTGTTGTTGTTGTTTTCTTTTTCTTAATCTACCTCTGGTAGACCTTTTTGTAATATTCTCAATTCTTCAATTTATCTTCTCTTCTTATCAAAAAAAAAAAAATCCTAAAAACTCAGTCTACTCCAAGCTAACACTGATTTCAAACTTTAAGATTCAAGGTTTACATGACCTCAAGTGCAAACACTAGCTTCTGTTAATTGAACTGTAGGGCAAGCTTCTTGACATTTACAAGTATCAAAGATTCAAAATTGGTTATTTCCATGAGATTTGAGCAATGACGACTAAAAATAATCAAAAGAACTTTTACAATACTACAAAGTATACAGCACTAAAACAAGGGATTCTAACTTCCCAGACAGTGGTCTTTGGAACTGCCGCACTTATCAGCCCCTGATTCTTAACACATCTTTAGATTTCTCTTTCTGCAGTGCTGTTAAACAGTTAAAATAACAAGAAGATCCCCAAAACTAATCCCAATTAGGACATTAATTAATCCAGAGAAGAGATGAAACCCTATCAAGATTCAGATGAGTATGAAAATCCTATTTTCCCCCAACACATGGTTTGCCATTTTCAACCCATACCAATACTTACAGAGGAGAAATCATTGTGTGAAATCAAAGGATGATAAATTAAGCCTCCATCCATGGTATACGAAAAGGTTTTCTCACAAAACAAAAATTCAATAATTCATATCTCATTCTTCTAATTCTTTCTGCTTTTTTAGACTAAGAAGATATCTTGGATGATGACCGAGATCAGATATAGAGGTGTGAAACGGCGGAATGAGTTCAGTAGTAATCATTTGCCATAAAATGTAAGAAAGAAGGCATATCTTAATATTTATATATCTACAGTGAAAACCCTAAGCCTGTCCTTGAAAGCAATATAGAGTTGAGCTTGGGCGAACCACCTTAAGCCCATTTGGTATTATGGTACGCCTTATAGTCCAAGTGATGATGGTGATCGTAGTGCAAAGAAATTTGAGGATTACCAAGAAATTTGAGCTTTTGATATGTCCACAACTCATTCCATCATCTGGGTAGCAGTGATCATCTAGTGCTACGCCTTTAGCAGAAGGCGGCTAAGTGCAATTTAAGTGATTTTATGGATACTAAAAAATCCACATCATTTTAATGCTTCAGTAAACTACCATTTCGAGGAGACTAAAATTGAAAATCATACACAGCTTGTTCAACCAAAAAAAGTGGGAAAAAAAACCCAAAGTTAATAAAAACAAAAAGTTACAAGCTTTGAATCTAAAACACCATATCTCATCTCTCATAAAGCTTTTCAAATTTCTGAGTCTCTCATTCTTCTCACTAAAAATAGAGCGTTAAATGAAACACTAAAGACAGGCAACATATGAAATCTATGCATTATCTAATGCTTAAGAAATCCTTTGGGGAAAGCGGGGCATGTATGAAAAATACAGTATCAGTTTTTAGTCGATGGATTTAATAACCTTGATCCATTCTTAAACAATGATTAATAGAGTTTCTCATCACACTTTTAATATTGGTGACAAAATCTAACAGATTCAAATTCCAAATTGCATATTTTGGTCTTTGGATAATTAAACAGGTTTACTTTCCTAACATATTTTGTCTGTCGACTTGACTAAGACTGGTGTCCATTTTTTATGACTTACATCACAAAGATCTTTTTAGGTTGTAACGGAATTCTCGAAGATGCATATAAAGCATTAGACTAGAGAGCATTCACAGATGCTGGCAAGTGTTGCCGGAATTGTTGGACACTGCTGAAAAAGAATCAGACCACCATTATCACATCCGTGATGATTCAAAAAATCCATTACTCTACTAACTCAATCACACAATTTGATACATCAATTCTAGAAGAAAAAAATTGCAGTATAATTAAGACATCGGTTGGAATCCTGAAAACCTCAAGTCTACACAGAGCTAACACTGATTTCAGACTTTGCAACTTTACAAGTATCAAAATTGGTTACTTACATGAGATCTGACTCATCTGAGTAATGCCGACTAAAATAATCAAAACAAGTCCAAATACAAATAATTAACAGGTTTTTGACTTTTAAAAGTAACAAATTATCTTCACTGGATCCCTCTTCTCACTGGATACTTCTGTTGGATATGTAATCCAAACACGATTTGATTAAACGTGTTTAGGATTTGCTAGAATTATGGTCTTAGTAATTTTATACATTATCCTCTAGAGGGTCGATCAGGTGGTCTACTCACTGTGTGGGATGATTCCATCCACGATCTAGTAGATGATCTACAAGGCCACTGATCTATAACTTTAATGCTGAAGAACAAAAGCAGTGGTGTTATATCGATGGTAACTAATGTCTACGGACCGGCGGCAAGTGGTCAGAAGAAAATGCTTTGGGAGGAACTCTGGGACACGATAGGGATATGGAACCTGCCATGGATCATTGGGGGAGATTGGAATTGTATCAGATATGCATCAGAAAGAAATAAGCCGTCGCTTAGGAAGAAAGATAGAGAAGAATTCAATAAGTTCATTATCAAAGCTGAACTTGTAGACCTTCCTCTCATTGGAGGGAAGTTTACTTGGACTAGTAAAAGGATCAATCCAACTCTTACTAGAATTGACAGATTTCTTTTCACGGATGATTGGTTGCGTGTCTTTCCTGATATTCGGCAATCAGTGTTGGTGAGATGTGCTTCAGACCATGCACCAATTACTTTACAGTGTGGTCCTCAGAAAATATCTAGATCACCTTTTAGAGTGGAGAAGTACTGGTTAGAGAATAAAACTTTTTATGATCTAGTGAGCTTACGTGGAATAAATTTGTCTTCTCATTTCAAAATTTGGCTTCATTTTTAGCAAAGAAACTTCAAAGTTTGAAACCAATTCTCAAGACTTGGAGTAGAGATAAATTTTATGGAATGGACGCTAAACTGAATGATTTTGAGAAACAAATTGAGCAATTAGACTCGAAAGAGGAATCACAACATCTTTCGCAACAAGAGTTAAACGATGAGAATTTCATTACTTGGAAAGCACGGTGAAGTGTCTCATCTAGTACACCAAAAATGGGAAACAAGAGCTAAAATCAACTGGACTCAAAGGGAGAAAGAAATACTTCGTACTTTCATGTGGTTGCCAATGGGAGGAGGAAAGCAAATTGGATTCATAAGATTCAAGTGAAGGATCGTGACTTCGTTAGTCAGGCAGCTATGCAAGAAGAAGCAATCAAGTTCTTTTCTACTCTATACACTGAGGACCAAGAGTGGATACCTAAAGAAGATATGTTAGATTTTCCTTCTCTCTCAAATGATGAGAAAAAAGCGTTTGAACTTCCAATTTTACAAGATGAGGTATTACGAGTCATCAACAAACTTTCATCAAACAAATCGCGAGTCCGGATGGAATGACTAATGAATTCTTCAAAGCAACTTTGAGTATTATCAAAGACGACTTTATGAAGGTGGTAAAAGAATTTCAGAACGGTGGCAAGATTGATTGGAGACTAAACTGTACCTTTCTATGCTTAATACCCAAAAAAGATGGAGCTTCTTATTTCAAAGATTTTAGGCCTATAAGTCTAATAGGAGGGGCTTACAAGATTATTACCAAGATACTGGCAAACCGAATTAAAGAGGTAATTCCTAAAATCATCTCCAACTGTCAAGGGGCTTTTGTGAAGGATAAACAGATTTTGGATAGTGTGCTAATCGCGAACGAACTGATTGACTCTAGGCTCAAACAACAAAGGGCAGGTTTCAATTGCAAAATTGATATTGAAAAAGCTTATGATAGGGTGAACTGGGATTGCTTGGATTATATGCTGGGAAGATTTGGTTTTGGATCTATTTGGAGGAAATGGATTAGGGGATGTTTGAAGACAACTCATTTGTCGGTTCTTATTAATGGTGTCTCAACAGAAAAATTCAGAATCTCTAGGGGGCTAAGACAGGGTGACCCCCTGTCCCCTTTTCTCTTTCTGTTGGTAGCAGAAGTCTTGGCTAAAATGTTACACCAAGCTAAAGAAGCAGGTCTTATATCGGGTTTTCAAGTTATCCATGATAGTGAGAGTATAACTCACTTGCAATTTGCGGACGATACTCTACTATTTGTGGATGCAAGTATGGAAGAAATACAACACGTTAAGACCATTATTTTTTGCTTCAAGCCATTACGGGGCTAAAAGTGAATCGACTAAAAGCGATCTGATGGTGATTAGCAACAATGAACAAGACAAGCTTTTGGGTTTACAAGCAGCGGAATTTCTTGGATGCGCTGCGGTGAGATTCCATTCACGTATCTAGGCACTGCCTCTTGGAACAAAAGCAAGGAAAAATCAAATTTGGGAACCATAATGAGAAGATCCAAAAAAGATTACCACCGTGGAAAAAGAAGTATATTTCTAGGGGGAAGGGTGACGCTAATTAAGAGCACGTTTGCTAGTATTCCCATATATTATTTGTCGTTGTTTTCTATACCGGTGTGGGTGGCGGATAAAATTGAAAAAATATCAAGAGATTTTTATGGGGTGACACAGCTGAAAAGAAGACTATGCATTGGGTTGGATGGAAGAGAGTTTCCAAAAAAAAAAAAAGGGAGGCTTAGGCATCAGGAGGATCAAGAAAACTAACAAAGCTTTGTTATCAAAATGGATTTGGCGATATGGAAATGAACGCAACCATTTATGGAGAAAAATTATTAAAAAAAAAATGGGGGGAGTGCAGAAACTTGGCTACCGAATGAGGTGTCTACAGCGCATGGTTGCGGGCTCTGGAAGGGGATTATGCAATCCAAGAAGCTAATTCAAGCCAACTCTAGCATCACCGTTAACGATGGCAGCAAAACGAGCTTTTGGAAAGATAATTGGTGTACTATGGTGCCGTTGAGAGAGAAGTATCCCTTGCTGTGGAGATTGAGTAAAGCAAAAGAGGCGACAGTCAGGTAAGCGATAACATGGGCTCACTCTATTTCAGCATGGAACCTTCAATTCAATCAAAATTTGAGGCGTTCGGAAGATCTTTGGAAGCTATTAAATTGGTGGAGGAGATAGGAAACCCAGATTTCATCAATATGCAAGAATAAGTTAGAACTTGGTTACCCTTCGATCAGGTAAATTTTCTACGAGGTCTTGTTATGAGGTTCAAACGCTAGACAATGATGCATATACTTTTCGAATCCCAAACTTATTTGGAATGCGACGGTACCTCCAAAGTATCCTTTCTCATTTGGTCTACTCTTTGGAATGCTACACCAACATTTGACAACTTACACCGGAGAGGAGTGACAGTAAGCTCTCTATAATGTGTTTTATGTAGATCCGAGGATGAAACAATACATCATGTCCTTCTCCATTGCACCTTCTCTTATAAGGTGTGGTTGTACTTTCTTGAATATTGTAAAATTCATCTAGCAATGTGCAAGACAACGGATGGATGCATTAAGTCATGGAAGAGGGAAATCCCAAATGCAACCCACAACTTCATATGGAACAATCTTCCTTACGCGATCTGGTGGGCGCTATGGATCGAGAGAAATAGAAGGGTCTTCCACAACAAAGAGTCGACAACAGAAGATGTAATTGTTCTTTGTCAAATCTCTTATCTTCCAATGGGGACTTCCATACCATGTTTTTGAAGGCTTGTTTTTTGATGATTTGGTTCAAAATTGGGAGGCAAAGATTTACATGTAATTTGCCCCAGTTAGCTTCTTTTTTGACACTCCTAATATCGTTTACTGGTGGTATCTGTATTTTTTTGTTGTGCCTACATGGCACCTGATAATCAATTTTAACTTCTCTCAAAAAAATAATTAATATTGCTCATACAGAGCTCCTAGATTTGTTAATTTTCTTGCTCAAAAGTTTTACTACAAGTGATACATTCATTGCCTATTTATAGGCTACAAGGACCGACCTTAAAACACTCTAACTTCCTCTAGAATTTTTTTTTCTATTTCTAACTAGTTGCCTAGTTCACACTTGTTAGAAAAGACTCTGACCAACACTAGAGGGTTCTAGTTTTATCCATTTTATCTAATATAAAAGGATACTAGAGTTTTCCAGATGGTTTTTTCTCTAGAATCTTCTTGCAGAGATATTACCGAACTTCATTCACACTTATCCAAACTGATCTAGATTAAAATTTGGACATTCCAACAGTAAAATATTAGCTCTAGTTGAAGGACGCATTTCTTACGAGATCTTGGGTTTTGTGAACAATGTCAAAGTCTCTTCCCGAGTCGGCTCAATAGGACTGACAAGTCACAATCAGCGGCACTAAAAGTAAACAGCACTACTTTGAATCTGTACACCGTCAAGACTAAATTTGAGTAAAGCAAATGCTATGCTACAACCTAACCCGAGACAGATTGAAAAAAAAATCTTGCACATGGCGATATGCAAAAGGCCTAGCATTTGGCATACACAGGTTATTCGAATTAGGCTCTCCTACTCTAAACGCAGATAGAGATAAAATTGAATTGCAGGTAGCCAATACATTCGCAAGCAAGGTCTACTAGAAAAACAATATGCACTAAAATGAAAACAATATGTACAGTGTGCCTACATTGAAGGAAGGCAAATCATAGATGGAACTCTAATCGCAAATGAGCTTGTCGACTCAAGATTGAAATCGGGAAAGGCAGGTATCATTTGTAAAATAGACCTTGAAAAGGCTTTCGATAGGATTAATTGGAAGTACCTAGAATTTGTATTAAACAAAATGGGTTTCGGCGCAAAGCTATGCAGGTGGCTAAGGTTTTGTTACTCAACTTCAACCTTCTCTGTGTTAATTAACGGCTCTTCTTTCGGTTTTTTCCCTAGCTCACGGGGAGTAAGACAAGGTTGTCCGGTCTCACCACTCCTTTTCAATATAGCCATTGAGGGATTTTCAAGATATATGGACAGAGCTTCAAATCTAAACATGTTCAGTGGTTTTTCAGTGTCTTCTACAAGTATTACCGTAAACCATTTGCACTATGTTGAGGACACCATTTTCTTCATTAATAACAGCAGAGAAGAACTACACAATCTTTTCTCCGCTCTAAAATGCTTTGAATACATTGCTGGTTTAAAGGTTAACACTTTGAAGACAAGACTTATAGCAATTGGGGATGTGCCTGAAATTTCAGTTTGGGCTTCAGAACTTGGTTGTGCCACTGACAATCTGCCTTTTATGTACTTGGGCATGCCACTAGGGGCAAAAGCAACTTCAAAACACATATGAAACACGATTATTGAAAAGTTTGAAGAGAGGCTTTCTGCTTGGAGGAAAATTTCGCTCTCAAAGGGAGGTAAACTCACTCTTTTAAAATGCATCTTGAGTTCATTACCCATTTACTATTTTTCCATGTTTAAAGCCCCGGCATCAATTATCAAGATTCTCGAACGTAAGATGAGGAACTTCCTCTGGGAGTATAATAGTGCTTCCAATATTTCTCACCTGGTCAGTTGGGATTTGGTATGCGCTGATAAGAAAAACGGTGGATTGGGTGTATGCAATCTGAAAATGATGAATCTTGCCATGCTCGCAAAATGGTGTTGGAGGTTCGGCCAAGAAAAGAATAGGCTATGGTATAGAATAATAGCAGACAAATATGGTGACTTCTTTTCGTACTGGTTTCCAAATCAAGTCAAGACTGCCCACGGTATTTCTTGTTGGAAAACAATTGCACAAACAGCCCATCTGGTGAGCATGAACTCTAATTTAGTTATTCAATCGGGTAAAGAAATATCATTCTGGAATGATATCTGGAGGGGCAACTCTTCACTTGCTTCTATCTTCCCTTCTTTGCACAAGCTCTCAACCAACAGGGATGCAAAGTTTGTCGATATGGTTTCCACAGATGGGAGTAGCTGGCAGTTCAGTTTTAAGCGGAACTTCACGGGTACAGAAGCAAACTCTTATGCAGCTTTATTATTGGTGATTGGAAACACTCCCCCAGTCCTATACACCGTCCCTGATACAAGACGTTGGTCTTTGCATGCCTCAGGAGTTTTCACGGTTAAATCTCTATACTCTAAACTCATTGTAAATTCCGGAGTTAATGATTTTCCGCACTCTTTCGTCTGGAAGATAAAGACAGTGCACATGATGTTCATGATGCGGTGCAGGTTAAAGACTTATGTGGTGAAGGTTAATACAAAGACAGGCTGTCATCTACCTGTCATCACACGTGTGTAATGTCGGTCATATTCTCATTTGGTTTTGCTGTCTTTATATAGTTCTTGTTTTCTAAATAGAAAGTGAGTGAGTTGTGTGGTCTGTAATTGTTCTGAGTATTTGATTCATTTTCATCAACAACACAATGTTGGTATGGTATCAGACAGGTTAGGGTTAGATTTCATTCTTTTGTTTTCTAATCTTCGTTTTTTGATCCGATTTTTTTTTTACAACAGAAACTCAATCTGTTGTTCAATCCATCTTTCTTGTTTCTACAGAAGAATTCACAGTGTTGTTTGGTGATTTTTTGATTAATTTCTTATCATCTTCTTGATTCTCATTCACTCAGATTTGTCTTCTTGAACCTCACACATCTCAATTTTTTGGTTTTTATCTTCATTCTTGAATCTCCGATTGCTTTTATGATTCAAGAATTTGGCTCTACTACAATGGAAAATCCGACAGCTTCTTCTTTCTCCAAGGTACCCCTAAATCAGATCACCACATTTGTTCATCTTAAATTGAAAGAAGATAATTACTACACGGAGAAATTTGATGAATCAGTTATTCAACGTTATAAGCTGCAAAAATTTCTTAATGGATCATATCCTTGTCCTGTACAATTTACTTCTCCAAGAAATGAACTCAATGGAATTGAAAATCAGAATTATATAGATTGGATTGAAGAAGATTCTACCATCATTATGTGGATCAATTCTACTATTTCTGATTCTGTGATTGCTTATTTTTCACGAGCTACAACATCTCATCTTCTTTGGAAGAGTATTGAAGATCGATTCGCAAGAGCTTCCTCTACACATTCCATTCAGGTTTGCTCTAAGCTCCTCTCTATTGATCAAGGTGACAAATCAATTCCTGCACTCATTAATGAAATCAAACTGTTGTCAGATCAATTAGCTGCTGCTGGAGAAATTGTATCTGATAGAGAAATTGTTGTGATTACACTAAAGGCATTAAACTCAGATTACATTCCTTTTGCTACATCCATGCGACACAGAAATCCTCCCATCTCAAGTATTGAATTGCATAACAATCTTCTTAGTGAAGAATCGTGGTCGGTGATAAGCCTTAAGGCTACTAAACTTGATATGGATGCTAAGGCTTTTTCGCAACTCACAACTCTAGAGGTGCTTTTAGAGATCCTTCAATGAGGTGCTTCTAGAGGTAGATATTCTGGTGGTGGAAGATTCTCAACTGGTGGAAGGTTTCCAAATCCTGCATTCTTTTCAAAACCCGCTTATGGTAGAGGAAATTCTTCTAGTGCGATTACTCCTTGTCAGATTTTCTTATCAAACACATCTTGCTCTGATTGTCCTCAAAGATTGAATTTCTCCTACAAGGTAGAGCACCACCATCAAATCTCAATGCAATGCTAGTGCAGTGGAATATCTTTGACAAAGATGAGTGGATTGTGGATAGTGGCGCTAACAATCATATTGCAGGTGATGCCTCTTTACTTCAAGAAGCTACTCCTTATGATGAATAACGAGATCATTAACACAAAATGGAGAAGGTATGCCTATCACTCATCAGGACACTCTAGTAGAATTGTACATGATCATTCTTTTCAGTCTAAATGATGTTCTTCTAGTTCCACAAGCTGCACATAATCTTTTGTCACTCACAAATTCACTACGATAATAATTGTTCTCTAACTCTTGATTCTGCTGGTTTTTCTCACAAGGATCGGACATCTGGGAAGATTATCTTCCAAGGACCACATAGAAATGGACTCTATCCAATCAATTTTCAAACATCTCATCATGCTTACTCGGCTTCAATAATCGACATTTCTCTACTTCACTGAAGATTTGGTCATCCTACTTTTCAAACACTTCAAAAACTTTGTAAAACATTGAAATTAGTAAATGTTTCAATAAATCCTTTGCTTGTAATGAATGTAAGCTTTGTAGATCTCAAAACTTCCATTTCAACTTTCTACTACAATAGCTACTAAACCACTTGAGCTGTTACATATGGACCTTTGGGGTCCTTGTCATGTTGCTTCAGTTTCGCGGTTTGTACTATGCTAATATTGTTGATGATTGTACAAAATATTGCTGGATCATTCCATTATCTACTAAAGCTGATTTCAAGCATGCTTTTGTGTCTTTGTCACTAGAATAGAGAAACTTCTCTCCTTCATCAGTTATTACCATTAGAACTGATAATGGTGGAGAATTCTTGAACTCCACTTTAGCCTCATATTGTCGGTCAAGAGGTATTTCTCATGAGCTCGGTTGTCCTCATACACTGAAGCAGAATGGTGTTGCTGAGGTCAAACATAAACATCTTCTAGGTATTACTAGAACTCTTCTTTTTCAATCTGGTTTGCATAACATGTATTGGGTTGAGGCCTTACAAGCTGCTAATTATTTGATCAACAAAGTACCCACTAGATCTCTTGACTTGTGCTCCTTTTGAGACACTCTTTCACAAACAACTTGATTATCATTTTCTAAAGGTGTTTGGTTGTGCATGCTATCCCTGTTGAAGCCTTATGCATCTAATAAACTTGAACCTAGGAGCAAGCTATGCATCTTTCTAGGTTACTGATTTACAACATAAAGGCTATAGGTGTTTAGATCCCAAATCTGAACAATTTACATCTCTAGACATGTTTTTTCAATGAAACATCATTTTCTTATCTTGATATTGTCTCCAATATTAAAGATACACCTGAATCTATCTCTTTTCCTTATCCAAGGACTTATCCCCTCTGCCATCTACTTGACCTTGCAAAGGGTATTTCTTCTTTCTACTCCTACTCTTGTTAAGAATGATCATTGCATGACTACTAGGGGCAAACATGGCATATACACACCTAAGTCCTATTTTGCTACTAAGCATCCTCTTCCTTCGCTTTCTGTGTCATGTTCCTAAGAGTATAGGTCTGCTAACAAAGGTGCGGTGTGGAGATTTTCTTGATGATGAGTATAATGCACTTTGATGCAAGCTGGTACTTGGTCTCTAGTTCCTCCTGATTCAGCTCACAATATTATTGGTTGCAAATGGGTTTTAAATCAAATACAATCTAGATGGGTCTATTGACAAAATATAAAGCACGGCTAGTTGCTAAAGGCTTTCATCAGCAAAGGTTTAGATTTTGATGAGACCTTGATCCTGTAGCTAAACCTGCTACAATAAGAATTATTCTCTCAATGGCGATACGATTCAACTGGAAAATGCATCAGCTTGATGTGAGTAATGCATTTCTTCATGGAGATTTGCAAGAGGAGGTTTACATGTCTCAGCCTCCTGGTTTTATTGATCCAACTAAACCGTCCATGTTTGTCTTCTTCATAAAGCCATCTATGGCCTCAAAGCAGGCTCCAGAGCTTGGTATGACAAGCTCGATTGAGCTTTAAAGGCTCTCAACTTTGTTAATTCAGTGGCAGATCCTTCTCTCTTTGTACACACTCTGTGGTTCTCAACTCTCGATTTGCTTTGATTTATGTTGATGATATCTTACTAACAGGTTCAAGTTCTACTTTTCTCAAGTTTGTTATCACTCGGTTACAAACCAGTTTTCCTTAAAAGACTTAGGGGATATGCATTACTTTCTTGGCTTGGAGGTTACCAGACTGCAGATTCTTTGTATCTTACTCAAACTAAGTATCTTGTAGATCTTCTGACAAGCATGATATGGATGGAGCCAAGCCTTGTCATACTCCTATTTCACCCACTCATAAACTTAGTGTTGAGTCTGGTACACTTCTTGATAATCCCACTTGAGTATAGGAGTCTTGTTGGAGCTTTGCAATACATTACTTGGACAAGACCTCTTTTCTTTGTCAAATCCCTTTGTCAATATATACAACATCCAAGATCTGAGCACCTTCAAGCTGCCAAGAGAATTCTGAGATATCTAAAAGGACTTTGGAGTATGGTCTTCATTTTACAAAGGGTGATTCTTTTTTATTGGGTTTCTCGAGATCTTGATTGGGTGGGAACATTGATGATCGCCGGTCTCTTGGAGGTTATTGCATTTTTTCGGGATCTAACATAGTGTCCTGGTCTTCTAAGAAGCAAACAACAGTTGCCAGGTCCAAGGTGAAGTTAATATAGGACTTTAGCTCACAGTGCTGCAGAAATGGTTTGGATCTACTATATTCTGCAAGACTTGCATTTTCCACTTCATGGGATACCCAAGCTGGGATGTGACAACATTAGTTCAATTTCACTTGCCTCAAATCCAGTCCTACATTCCAAGATGAAGCATGTACATCTGGATTATCATTTTATAAGGAACTCGTGCAGTCAAAGTCTCTTGATGTCTATTATGTTCATACTTTAGATCGGTTGGCGGATATTTTCACTAAAGGCCTACATGGTCACTTTTCGATATTCGGTCCAAGCTCACAGTTGCTTCACTACCCATGAGCTTGAGGGGGCTAAAGACAAGTGCACATGATGTTCATGATGCGGTGCAGGTTAAAGACTTATGTGGTGAAGGTTAATACAAAGATGTCTATCTACACCATCACACGTGTGTAATGTGGTCATATTCTCATTTGGTTTTGCTGTCTTTATATAGTTCTTGTTTTCTGTCTGAAAGTGAGTGAGTTGTGTGGTCTGTAATTGTTCTGAGTATTTGATTCATTTTCATCAACAACACAATGTTGGTAGAAGAAGCCTGTTCCGCCTAAGATCAACTTCCTTATGTGTTGCTTAATCAATGAGAAACTCAACACTATAGACATGATGCAGATAAAAGGTATCGACATCTATAACTCTTGTGTTCTTTGCGGCGATGATATTGAATCTCAGGACCACATTTTCCTCCATTGTAAAATTGCTCACAGAGTATGGTCTTCAACTTTACCAAGTGATGGTTGGTATTGGGTCATTCCAAGAAACATTAAGATGCTTGCACTTGGCTGGGAGCAAGTCCACTTCTCTAATGCAGGAAACTTTCTTTGGGGTTTAATACCGGCGACAATTATCTACACTATTTGGACAGAAAGAAATAGACGAATCTTTGAGCAAGATTATATTTTTAAGACAGAATCTGACCTTTGTATAGAAGTGAAGTCATTGATTATAGCATGGGCAAGTGCAGCTGGCAATAGGGTGCATCAGAATTTCTCTAGTTCAGATCTTAACAATTGGGATGCACTTTTTATGTAATCGTGTTGTTGTTGTTTTCTTTTTCTTAATCTACCTCTGGTAGACCTTTTTGTAATATTCTCAATTCTTCAATTTATCTTCTCTTCTTATCAAAAAAAAAAAAAAATCCTAAAAACTCAGTCTACTCCAAGCTAACACTGATTTCAAACTTTAAGATTCAAGGTTTACATGACCTCAAGTGCAAACACTAGCTGCTGTTAAGTGAACTGTAGGGCAAGCTTCTTGACATTTACAAGTATCAAAGATTCAAAATTGGTTACTTCCATGAGATTTGAGCAATGACGACTAAAAATAATCAAAAGAACTTTTACAATACTACAAAGTATACAGCACTAAAACAAGGGATTCTAACTTCCCAGACAGTGGTCTTTGGAACTGCCGCACTTATCAGCCCCTGATTCTTAACACATCTTTAGATTTCTCTTTCTGCAGTGCTGTTAAACAGTTAAAATAACAAGAAGATCCCCAAAACTAATCCCAATTAGGACATTAATTAATCCAGAGAAGAGATGAAACCCTATCAAGATTCAGATGAGAATGAAAATCCTATTTTCCCCCAACACATGGTTTGCCATTTTCAACCCATACCAATACTTACAGAGGAGAAATCATTGTGTGAAATCAAAGGATGATAAATTAAGCCTCCATCCATGGTATACGAAAAGGTTTTCTCACAAAACAAAAATTCAATAATTCATATCTCATTTTTCTAATTCTTTCTGCTTTTTTAGACTAAGAAGATATCTTGGATGATGACCGAGATCAGATATAGAGGTGTGGAAACGGAGGAATGAGTTCAGTAGTAATGTTTGCCATAAAATGTAAGAAAGAAGGCATATCTTAATATTTATATATCTACTGTGAAAACCCTAAGCCTGTCCTTGAAAGCAATATAGAGTTGAGCTTGGGCGAACCACCTTAAGCCCATTTGGTATTATGGTACGCCTTATAGTCCAAGTGATGATGGTGATCGTAGTGCAAAGAAATTTGAGGATTACCAAGAAATTTGAGCTTTTTGATATGTCCACAACTCATTCCATCATCTGGGTAGCAGTGATCATCTAGTGCTACGCCTTTAGCAGAAGGCGGCTAAGTGCAATTTAAGTGATTTTATGGATACTAAAAAATCCACATCATTTTAATGCTTCAGTAAACTACCCATTTCGAGGGAGACTAAAATTGAAAATCATACACAGCTTGTTCAACCAAAAAAGTGGGAAAAAAAACCCAAAGGAAATAAAAACAAAAAGTTACAAGCTTTGAATCTAAAACACCATATCTCATCTCTCATAAAGCTTTTCAAATTTCTGAGTCTCTCATTCTTCTCACTAAAAATAGAGCGTTAAATGAAACACTAAAGACAGGCAACATATGAAATCTATGCATTATCTAATGCTTAAGAAATCCTTTGGGGAAAGCGGGGCATGTATGAAAAATACAGTATCAGTTTTTAGTCGATGGATTTAATAACCTTGATCCATTCTTAAACAATGATTAATAGAGTTTCTCATCACACTTTTTAATATTGGTGACAAAATCTAACAGATTCAAATTCCAAATTGCATATTTTGGTCTTTGGATAATTAAACAGGTTTACTTTCCTAACATATTTTGTCTGTCGACTTGACTAAGACTGGTGTCCATTTTTTATGACTTAAATCACAAAGATCTTTTTAGGTTGTAACGGAATTCTCGAAGATGCATATAAAGCATTAGACTAGAGAGCATTCACAGATGCTGGCAAGTGTTGCCGGAATTGTTGGACACTGCTGAAAAAGAATCAGACCACCATTATCACATCCGTGATGATTCAAAAAATCCATTACTCTACTAACTCAATCACACAATTTGATACATCAATTCTAGAAGAAAAAAATTGCAGTATAATTAAGACATCGGTTGGAATCCTGAAAACCTCAAGTCTACACAGAGCTAACACTGATTTCAGACTTTGCAACTTTACAAGTATCAAAATTGGTTACTTCCATGAGATCTGACTCATCTGAGTAATGCCGACTAAAATAATCAAAACAAGTCCAAATACAAATAATTAACAGGTTTTTGACTTTTAAAAGTAACAAATTATCTTCACTGGATCCCTCTTCTCACTGGATACTTCTGTTGGATATGTAATCCAAACACGATTTGATTAAACGTGTTTAGGATTTGCTAGAATTATGGTCTTAGTAAAAGTGGGTCTAACCAAGTAAGGGTTTGTTAAACGTATTGGTGACTTGGTGCGGGTCGTGGTAGTGTCCAAATATTTTGGGAGTGGTTGATCATGTTTAGGATGTGGGAAATGGATCCTATAAAATAGGAATTTACGGTAGTTATGTGTTAGTGTTTTAAGTATTTGTAAAAGCCTATTTAAGGCTGATTTTGATTAATGAAAAGATATGCAGTGTTTTAGAAATGTAATATTTATGTGAGTTTTGCTCAAATCTCTCTTTCTCGCTCCTCTCTTCATCCATGAATTCCAACATGGTATCAGAGCTGGGGTTGAGAGTTGAGTTAAGGGAGAGAGGATTATAGAAAGAAAAAGTGTCAGCAGGTTAAAAAAAAATGAGGAGTTCAGAGTGTTTTCCAAAAAAAAAATGTTTGGTTTATCTGGTGAAATAAAGAAGAAAATTCTTATGTTAGAGAAACGGGTTTGAAAAAAATTGTTTTTGGGTTATTTTTATGTTTAATTGGTTAGTGCATGAGTGAAAAAAATTTTGAGAAGGAAAAGTGGAAAACTGCTATGAAGGTTACTATGAAGAAAGATGAGGATTTTTATGATTTTAAATATTTTATTACAAATTATGCTTTTGATATTTTACAGGTGTTGATTATGATGACGGTGATGAAGATGAGTGATGAGTGAAGTATGATGATGATGATGATGGCGGCAACGTATCAAAGATGTTGATTTATGATGATGGATGATGCAATTATGAAGATAGTGATCTGATGAAGATGATCATTATAATGAAGACCGTGACGACGATAATCGTTGCGATGATGATTATGTTTTTGCTAATATGATGCATTGATGAAAATAATGAAGAATTAAACGTGTTTGAATTAAGGGAAGGTGTTGGATATGTAATCCAAACACGATTTGATTAAACGTGTTTAGGATTTGCTAGAATTATGGTCTTAGTAAAAGTGGGTCTAACCAAGTAAGGGTTTGTTAAACATATTGGTGACTTGGTGCGGGTCATGGTAGTGTCCAAATATTTTGGGAGTGGTTGATCATGTTTAGGATGTGGGAAATCAATAGTATAAAGCAGAGTTTAGCTAACTTTGCCTATCTGAGTGGTGGTCAGGATTTATCCTTGGCAAAGATAAATCAAAGGCCGTGGTTCTCCGTGCCACACCCTACAAGTCGTACACATGGTGTTCATTCCAATATTATGAATTAAAAATGAATACTCAAGTCAAGATATGGAATTTAAAAAATTATAACGGGGAGGTTCGAACTCATGACCTATTGTGTCATAAGAGTGGCCTCTAACCATTGTTCCACCTTGGTTGGAATTGATAGAAAAGATAAATCAACAGTGGTTGTTTGTTCAACTTAAATATTAATTAGTATAAATATTTTATTAATTAGTATAAGTGATTTGTCTAGAGAGAAGATAAATCTATGGTTATGGTTTGTTTAACTTAAATATTAATTAGTATAAGTGTTTTATTAATTGATGTCTCATTAATTTCTTATAATAAATGATTTATTAATTTTACATCATAAATATCCCTTAATTAATATTAATACATATCTCCATCAATAAATAACAATTTTGACAAAAATTATTTCAATAGATATTAGTGGTGGTGGTGGTAGTTGAGGAAGAAGTAAGTGGTGGAAGCGGTGGAAGGTGTTACTAAGTGGTGGAGGCGGTAATATTAGTTTTGGTGGAAAAAATAGTGGCGCAGGATGGTTTTAATGGAGGTGGTATTGGTTTTTTATTTTTGAATCAAAAATAATAATTTTTTTTACATGACGGGTAACATTGTATTGTGAAAAGTATAGTTGGTTGTTTTTGACACGATCAAAAAAGGCGGATAACAAATACTTTTGGGATGATACCAAATCATATAAGATAAAATGGTTGTTTTTGGTACCACTTCTATCTTTGGTAACCGTTCGTACGCATGATTTTCAGTATTAACAAAAAACATATAGTTGAATAAATTAATTAACGACCTAAGTTTGTTAAATCTAAACTTTATACATGACGTGTGGGATTAAAAGTTATAAGTGTGCCCAATATTCTACGAGGGATGGAAAATGGTGGTGGTGGAGAAAGAAGTGATATCTGGTGGTTTGTGGTAACTGGCTGTTTTGATGAGTAGTAATTGACTATGTTAATTATGTGCTGCTACAAAAAGATAACACTATAAATTAGAAATGTGGTTGATCGTCTTAATGTTAATATAAATTCGGTTAAAATACATGAAAATTAAGAAGAAGAAAAAAACATTTGGATGTCACGTTATATAATAAATAACACTAAAAAAATACATATTTAGTATCAAGGTTTCTCCGTCCAATAGATAAATATAAGGTTGTATTGAGATCCCGTAAGAAGAGGGCGAGTTGGTCTTAGATTTCTGAATGATAATGAATATAATGAAACGCTCCTCTCGGTTTCTCCAATGAAAACCAAAACCTTCTAAAAAAATAATCAATCGAACAACACTTAGATGGAACGCATCACCACCAGTGTAAACTTCTCTGAATTGCTACATATCCAGTGAAATTTCTACAGATTAATCTGGTGATTTCGTCCTACCGTAGTTTTTAACGAGGCATGCAATTAAATCTCTAATAGTGATTTTAAAGGTATTTAATAATTACAAAATTCTCTTATAAGTTTTGTTTATGCAAGTATTGATTTAACTTCGGTTCTTTTACATTTTTGTGTTAAGTTGATGACTTTTTAATTTGAATACATGTTTGGTTAACAAACTTTGATACATATAGGGTATTTTCTTTGTAGAACTGATGTTAGTCTCTCAGTTTTCCCGTTAGCACTTTGTTTCGATCCCGTATTTGTAGACATTTTTTGACTAATGTTGGGGTATTTGTTTAATCTCAAGACCGATTAAACCCAATGTGTGTTGTATACATTGAAGGAGACAGAAGTTTGTGTCCGCTATACCTTGAAACTAATAATTTTTCTTCGGAAGGTTAGTTGAATTTATGTAGATACAAATATCAATATGACTATTCTCTTTAAAACTCCAAATTACTTGAGTAACACTAGATGTGAGAACGTCATTCATGCACTACTTAGCATAGTTGGTGTGAAATCTTTTTATCCACGAATTTCTTCAATTTTATGTTATCAATATGATTGAGAAAGAATCTTACACATGTTTTGATTTACTATTATAAATTTATTTTTTCAACTCACATGTGTATATCTTAGCCTTCCAATAGCCAAGGGTTCTTCATTTTTATAACTCTCACATTTGCAAAAAATAAATAAATAGTGTTTATCTAAAGTAGGGAAAATATTATGGGTTTTTGCTTCACTCCTTAGAGCCTTAGTTATCAATAATTTCGGAACAAATGTATTCATAAAAATCATGGAGTTGGATTGGCAGTTTAGGTATATGTACTGTTAGATGAAATATTCTTTTTGAAGTTTAAAATTATGGTATGATGGAACAATAAATGGAGAAATTTTTTATTTACTGAATTTTTATTTTATTTCCATTTTCATGTTGGCACAACATTATTACTCCGTCCAGATATTAAATTGGAATAACATACTTGAGTAAAAAATAAAAAGATCAGGTAACCCATTTTGTTTCCCAAAACCTATTTGAATATCAAAATAATTACTCACGAATAAAATGAAGCAAGAGGAATGTGAACAATATCGTATTAGAGACAAAACATCCCGTGCCGTTACGGTATGTTCATTCCAATATTATGAATTAAAAATGAATACTCAAGTCAAGATATGGAATTTCAAAAATTATAACGGGGAGGTTCAAACTCATGACCTATTGTGTCATAAGAGTGACCTCTAACCATTGTTCCACCTTGGTAGGAATAGGAAGAAAAGATAAATCAATAGTGGTTGTTTGTTCAACTTAAATATTAATTAGTATAAGTGTTTTATTAATTAGTATAAGTGATTTGTCTAGAGAGAAGATAAATCTATGGTCATGGTTTGTTCAACATAAATATTAATTAGTATAAGTGTTTTATTAATTGATGTCTCATTAATTTCTCATGATAAATGATTTATTAATTTTAGATCATAAATATCCCTTAATTAATATTAATACATATCTCCATCAATAAATAATAATTTTGAAAAAATTTATTTCAATAGATATTAGTGGTGGTGGTGGTTGTAGAGGAAGAAGTAAGTGGTGGAAGCGGTGGAAGATGTTACTAAGTGGTGGAGGCGGTAACATTAGTTTTGGTGGAAGAAATAGTGGTGTTGGATGGTTTTAATAACGGTGGTATTGGTTATTTCTTTTTGAATCAAAAATAATAATATTTTTTTTACATGACAGGTAACATTGTATTGTGAAAAGTATAGTTGGTTGTTTTTGACACGATCAAAAAAGGCGGATAACAAATACTTTTGGGATGATACAAAATCATATAAGACAAAATGGTTGTTTTTGGTACCACTACTATCTTTGGTAACCGTTCGTACGCATGATTTTTTGTATTAACAAAAAACATGTAGTTGAATAAATTAATTGACGACCTAAGTTTGTTAAATCTAAACTTTATACATGACATGTGGGATTAAAAGTTATAAGTGTGCCCAATATTCTACGAGGGATGGAAAATGGTGGTGGTGGAGAAAGAAGTGATATCTGGTGGTTTGTGGTACTGGCCGGTTTTGATGAGTAGTAATTGACTATGTTAATTATGTGCTGCTACAAAATGATAACACTATAAATTAGAAATGTGGTTGATCGTATTAATGCTAATATAAACTCGGTTAAAATACATGAAAATTAAGAAGAAGAAAAAAACATTTGGATGTCACGTTATATAATAAATAACACTAAAAACTACATATTTAGTATCAAGGTTTCTCCATCCAATAGATAAATCTAAGGTTGTATTGAGATCCCGTAAGCAGAGGGCGAGTTGGTCTTGGAGTTCTGAATGATAATGAATATAATGAAACGCTCCCTCTCGGTTTCTCGAATGAAAACCGAAACCTTCTAAAAATAATAATCAATCGAACAACACTTAGATGGAACGCATCACCACCAGTGTAAACTTCTATGAATTGCTACATATCCAGTGAAATTTCTACAGATTAATCTGGTGATTTTTTCCTACCATAATTTTTAACGAGGCATGCAATTAAATCTCTAATAGTGATTTTAAAGGTATTTAATAATTAAAAAATTCTCTTATAAGTTTTGTTTATGCAATTATTGATTTAACTTGGGTTCTTTTATATTTTTTTGTTAAGTTGATGACTTTTTAATTTGAATACATGTTTGGTTAACAAACTTTGATACATATAGGGTATTTTCTTTGTAGAACTGATGTTAGTCTCTCATTTTTCCCGTTAGCATACTTTGTTTCGATCTCGTATTTGTAGACACTATTTGACTAATATCGGGGTATTTGTTTAATCTCAAGGCCGATTAAACCCAATGTGTGTTGTATACATTGAAGGAGACAGAAGTTTGTGTCCGCTCTACCTTGAAACTAATAATTTTTCTTCGGAAGGTTAGTTGAATTTATGTAGATACAAATATCAATATGACTTCCAAATTACTTAAGTAATATCTCCCTTATAAAGCACAGTTTGGCTAACTTAGCCTATCTGAGTGGTGGCTAGGATTTATTCTGGGCAAAGATAAATCTACGGTCGTGGTTGTGCAGACCACACCCTCATCTCGCACGTGTAAGTGATGGCCAAGATTTCATATCCCAATTGATAAATCTATGGTTGTAATTTGTCACATAAAACTAACATTTAATGACCCATTAATGAAAATCTAATATAATAAATATAGTAAATGATTAATATAATAAATACATAACTAATTAGTGTTCCACACTAATTGATATTAAATGATTTATTAATTTCTCATAATAATGTTTGTTCACTAATTGCTCATAATAAATAATTTATTAATTTATTCCACTATAAATTTTCTCTTAGTTAAATTAATAAATTTGTATTTCTTCTATTAATAAATAATTTTGATAAAAAAAAAATATCAATAGATATTAGTTGCGATAGTAGATTGTGGAAGCGGTGGAGAAGGTCCAATGAATCACTAATCTAATAATATCAGTAGATATTAGTTATGGCACGGGTTAAGCCCTATAAACACATAAATAACCACTAATCTAAGGAACAAGTACAAGAGACCTGATCTTCCCAGAACCAGTGACTTTAACTGGGGGTGGCTTGGGTGTGCTCCAGCCACCCCCAAAATTCTAAATACAACCCATTTTTTATTTTTTCAAAGGCAAAATTTTTAGGAATTTTTTTTAGCCCACCCTAAATTTTGATTTTTAGCCTAATATATTTGATTTAGCCCACCCAGATTTTTAATCCTGCTTCCATCGCTGCCGGTAACTCATATAATGGAACACTTTATGTTTTGTTTATGCAATCCCATTAAACAAAATCATTACTAATACTTTGTTACTTCACTTTCTTATTATTATCATCAAGAATATAAAGCACAGTTTGGATAACTTTGCTTATGTAAGTGGCGGTTCAAATTTTTCCTCACAAGAGATAAATCTAGGGAGGTAATCGTTTGTCATAGGTGATGGTTGTGTTTGAGATTAGAAATGCATCTAATGGACAAAAGTTATCATGTCATTAAGGTTCCATAATTCTTCATAATAAATAGTCTATTAATTAAATATCAAACTAAAAAATATAATATATAAATTATTCTACCAATGATAATAATAAAAGTATATTTTTATTAGCTAATACTTATAATTAGTTTGGTATTGCTGCGAGCTTTACAAAAGTTCTTTTCTGATGTATGTTATTGTGCGGAGCTATGTAAAAAAAAACGATTGGTTGCCGATGTAAGTTACTGTGCCGAGCTTTATAAAAAAAACAATTGAACAATTGCAGATTATAAACTAAATCTAAAACTATTTTAAAAAAACAGACATATCTCTGAAAATATCATGTTCAACTATAGTTAGTGAGAAAATGACAAAAGCATACATATTTCTGAAAAAAATTTATTCTATTTTATAGTGTGTAAAGTAAATTTTCTACTATTAGAGTACGTACACATGTAATATTAAATTTACTAATTAGTGTTATTACTAAAATGTATTATTTTTCTAAACCACTTTTTAAAAATCCATAATCTCTTAATATTTATCGTTGAAAATAAAAGTATATTTTAGTGATACGATATAACATAAAATGTAGATTGAAAATAAAAAATAATTATCTTTAAAGAATATAAAATATAAAAAATAAAAATTGCTGATTATATATAGATTCAAGGATAATTGTTGTCAGTTATAAATAAAATGGGATAGAATTGGAAAATAAAATATGAAGCTAGGGTGAACTATAGCTTTTGCTTTTGAAGCTTTTAAAAGCTCTTTCTCCCCACTTTACAAATTGATAAATTTTGAAAGTGTACACTTTGTGAAATCTTTAATAAACACTAAGATGAAAAAATATTGCTATCAAAATGTTTTCAAAATACTTTTTTTTGAATGAAAAAAAGCAGCACCAAACTTAGTTAAATTGGCTAACAATTATATAAGTGGACCATAATGACGGTGGCAAGTATTGGTGCCCAGTGAGTAATTTCGCATCGCCTCACATATTTCTTGATAAATGGTTTAGCGTTATTTTTATTCAATGATGATGGATAACAGAGTTTATTTTTAGTAGAGCTTATTGTTATTAGGTTAATTACTTAATGATTTGACTTACTAACTAATCATGATTTTATTATTTTTATGCAACAAATAACCTCACATTTGGAGGCATAATGTCGTAGAATGTAATGGCCTGACTTCTACCGATAATGTCCTTACTAAGCCACTGCGTTCATCTGATAGTATTGAGTTTTCAATGGTAACCACTGCGTTCAGCTAGCAGCAGCTTCTTAAGAGGTCACCCATCCTAAGATTACTCAATACCGAGCATGCTTAACTATAAATATTTTTCGCCAACTACGAAGCCAATTATGCTGAAAAGGTCTCGGTGTTAGCAAATGACAAACCATTACCTCTATTCCAACTTAATTTGGAGCCGTCCTCGGTTACGGAATATGTTCAATTCTAGACTCTGGCATTTTTTCTCACTCATGAGACTCTGGAATATGTTCAATCCGTCAAGCATACTCTTTAGCCCTCGACATGTAACCCGTGGTTGACTCTAATACCATTTTTAAGGACCTGATCTTTAGCTCTAGGTACTGGTCGATGATCTTTTCTTTTCTATTGTACAGTATATAATTTTGACTAACTAAAAATTGAATCAAGTTCCAATTATCACCAAAAAAAGCAAGACATTCGAACCAAAATTGCATGCGAATTGGAAGAGTTAAATCACCATTTTTCATAATTCATCATCAATAATATTGATCTTTTCTTTGTCGATCATTGTTCTTTTTAAAAGGTTTTATGTAGTTTATTACGGTACTGGATTAGTTTGGCTAACTTAGCCTATCTGAGTGGTGGCTAGGATTTATTCGTGGTTGTGCAGACCACACCCTCATCTCGCACGTGTAAGTGATGGCCAAAATTTCATATCCCAATTGATAAATCTATGGTTGTAATTTGTCCCATAAAACTAACATTTAATGACCCATTAATGAAAATCTAATATAATAAATACCTAACTAATTAATGTTCCACATTAATTGATATTAAATGATTTATTAATTGCTCATAATAATGTTTGTTCACTAATTGCTCAAAATAAATAATTTATTAATTTATTCCACTATAAATTTTCTCTTAGTCAAATTAATAAATTTGTATTTTTCTATTAATAAATAATTTTGATAAAAAAAAGAAAAAATATCAATAGATATTAGTTGCGATAGTAGGTTGTGGAAGCGGTGGCGAAGGTCCAATGAATCACTAATCTAATAATATCAGTAGATATTAGTTATGACACGGGTTAAGCCATATAAACACATAAATAACCACTAATCTAAGGAACAAGTACAAGAGACCTGGATCTTCCGATAACTCATATAATGGAACACTTTATGTTTTTTTTATGCAATCCCATTAAGCAAAATCAATACTAATACTTTGTTACTTCACTTTCTTATTATTATCATCAAGAATATAAAGCACAGTTTGGATAACTTTGCTTATGTAAGTGGCGGTTCAAATTTTTCCTCACAAGAGATAAATCTAGGGAGGTAATCGTTTGTCATAGGTGATGGTTTTGTTTGAGATTAGAAATGAATCTAATGGACAAAAGTTATCATGTCATTAAGGTTCCATAATTCTTCATAATAAATAGTCTATTAATTAAATATCAAACTAAAAAACATAATATATAAATTATTCTACCAATGATGATAATAAAAGTATATTTTTATTAGCTAATACTTAGAATTAGTTTGGTATTGCTGCGATCTTTAGAAAAGTGCTTTTCCGATGTAGGTTATTGTACGGAGCTATGTAAAAAAAAACGATCGGTTGCCGATGTAAGTTACTGTACCGAGTTTTATAAAAAAAACAATTGAACGGTTGAAGATTATAAACTAAAGCTAAAACTATTTTAAAAAAACAGACATATCTCTGAAAATATCATGTTCAACTATAGTTAGTGAGAAAATGACAAAAGCAAACATATTTCTGAAAATTGTTTATTCTATTTTATAGTGTGTAAAGTAAATTTTCTACTATTAGAGTACGTACACATGTAATATTAAATTTACTAATTAGTATTATTACTAAAATGTATTATTTTTCTAAACCACTTTTTAAAAATCCATAATCTCTTAATATTTATCGTTGAAAATAAAAGTATATTTTAGTGATACGATATAACATAAATTGTAGTTTAAAAATAAAAAATAATTATCTTTAAAGAATATAAAATATAAAAAATATAAATTGGTGATTATATATAGATTCAAGGATAATTGTTGTCAGTTATAAACAAAATGGGATAGAATTGGAAAATAAAATATGAAGCTAGGGTGAACTATGGCTTTTGCTTTTGAAGCTTTAAAAGCTCCTTCTCCCCACTTTACAAATTGATAAATTTTGGAAGTCTACACTTTATGAAATCTTTAATAAACACTAAGATGAAAAAATATTGCTATCAAAATGTTTTCAAAATACTTTTTTGAATGAAAAAAGCAGACCAAACTTAGTTAAATTGGCTAACAATTATATAAGTGGACCATAATGACGGTGGCAAGTATTGGTGCCCAGTGAGTAATTTCGCATCGCCTCACATATTTCTTGATAAATGGTTTAACGTTATTTTTATTCAATGATGATGGATAGCAAAGTTTATTTTTAGTAGAGCTTATTGTTATTAGGTTAATTACTTAATGATTTGACTTACTAACTAATCATGATTTTATTATTTTTATGCAACAAATAACCTCACATTTGGAGGCATAATGTCGTAGAATGTAATGGCCTGCCTTCTACCGATAATGTCCTTACTAAGTCACTGCGTTCATCTGATAGTATTGAGTTTTCAATGGTAACCACTGCGTTCAGCTAGCAGCATCTTCTTAAGAGGTCACCCATCCCAAGATTACTCAATACCGAGCATGCTTAACTATAAATATTTTTCGCCAACTACGAAGCCAATTATGCTGAAAAGGTTTCGGTGTTAGCAAATGACAAACCATTACCTCTATTCCAACTTAATTTGGAGCCGTCCTCGGGTACGGAATATGTTCAATTCTAGACTCTGGTATTTTTTCTCACTCATGAGACTCTGGAATATGTTCAATCCGTCAAGCATACTCTTTCGCCCTCGACATGTAACCCATGGTTGACTCTAATACCATTTTTAAGGACCTGATCTTTGCCAATACTGTTCCTATTTAGTCATTGTGGTTATCCGATAGAGTGGGATTTTCAACTAAAACTGATGTGGACATCCATTAGCAGTTTTCTTGGAGGTATCCCATACCTAGATTACTCTCGCCCGAGAACCCACAAATTAAGTAATTTTTACCTACTCTGGATCCAACTATGTTGAAAAGGCCACAATGTTACTTAAGGACAAGCCATTACCTATATTCCATTCGGTGAACTCTTCCTTCCAAATTGAATTGCGTACATAATATTTATGGGAATTTTGAAAAACTAGAACTACATCATATGTGGGTAAAATGATTACCATCGGAAATGACTTAACATTTTAAAGTATAATATATTAAGTTAATGAATTAGATTTTAAGTATGTCATCATCATTGAAATAGTAAGAACATACAATAAGCTTGAACTTCTCCATACATAGCACCGAGGATTTTTAGTTAAAAACACCACACCTCTTATCCCAAGGTGGTTAAGTGGGGTTTGGTGTTATGTGGTTGGGCCCTGAGTAGTGTCTGATGGTCCATGAAGATCCTAATAATTGGTATCAGAACCCGTGGTTGGGGCTACTGTTCGAACGTTGAAGTGGTTGTGGATGTCACCCGGTTTAGGGCGCAAGTGAAATCAGACTCAAGGTTAAGAAGGCAAGGCCCAAAGTTCAACTGGAGATCAAGGTGGAGTTAGTGTCTCACTCATTAACTCAGGTGGACCAGGGTTCTAGATCAGAAAGGCAATGCTCAAGGTTGAACTGGCGCTCAAGGTGGAGTTAGTGTCTCACACATTAACTCTCAAGTAATAGGGTTCTATGTGGGCAAGAAAATGCTCAAGCTGGAGTTGGTGCTTGCCTTCTCATTAACTCAAGGTGAAGTAGGATTGTAGGGCGCATAATGACAATAATCCTGATCGATGGGTAGCATATACAAATGGTAATCATATGGTGAATTCTGATTGGACTGGTAAAATGGTTTAATATCGTCAAGGTGGAGATTGTTGGAGTATTGGCACGATAAACCACTTAATTATGGCTAGGGATAGTCCCACATGGAAGAAAGAGGAGTACATGTTAAGCTTAATAAACTTGGGCATCTCCTTACATAGCATTGTGGCCTTTTAGATTAAAACCACACACCTCTTATCCCAAGGTGGCCAAGTAGGGACATGATCGGTGCTATGTTTTCGGGCCCATATTAGGTTCCTTTTTTCCATGAACATCCTAACACCATTCACTAAATATAAGAAAGATGCAAAAAGGTAATACCATTTCAAAGATCGATAAAATATCTTTTTAAACTAAAAAACATATCGAATAATATATATTTTTTTGGGACAAAATATGTAAAAATTAGTTTTGATATAATTTCATTGTTGGCTTGAGGATACAACTCTAAAAAGGAGAGACATAGTATGGGAGGATGTCAAGGCGTAAAATTCTAGAAAGGATGTGAAGTGAAGAATAAAAATATCTATCGGGTTTCCCTTTACTTTTGAAACGATAAGAAGGGTAAACTTGATATTAATACACATTATATTTGATATTCATATGACGGAAAATTCATAACTAAGTCTTGGATTTCTGAATAATAATGAATATAATGAAACGCTCCCTCTCGGTTTCTCCAATGAAAACTGAAACCTTCTAAAAAAATAATCAACCGAACAACACTTAGATGGAACGCATCACCCCCAGTGTAAACTTCTCTGAATTGCTACATATCCAGTGAAATTTCAACAGATTAATCTGGTGATTTCGTCCTACCGTAGTTTTTAAGGAGGCATGCAATTAAATCTCTAATAGTGATTTTAAAGGTATTTAATAATTACAAAATTCTCTTATAAGTTTTGTTTATGCAAGTATTGATTTATCTTGGGTTCATTTATATTTTTTTGTTAAGTTGATGACTTTTTAATTTGAATACATGTTTGGTTAACAAACTTTGATACATATAGGGTATTTTATTTGTAGAACCGATGTTAGTCTCTCATTTTTCCCATTAGCACTTTGTTTCGATCCCGTATTTGTAGACATTATTTGACTAATGTTGGGGTATTTGTTCAATCTCAAGGACGATTAAACCCAATGTGTGTTGTATACATTGAAGGCGACAAAAGTTTGTTTCGGCTCTACCTTGAAACTAATAATTTTTCTTCGGAAGGTTAGTTGAATTTATGTAGATACAAATATCAATATGACTATGCTCTTTAAAACTCCAAATTACTTGAGTAACACTGGATGTGAGAACGTCATTCATGCACTACTTAGCATAGTTGGTGTGAAATATTTTTATCCACGAATTTCTTCAATTTTATGTTATCAATATGATTGAGAAAGAATCTTACACATGTTTTGATTTACTATTATAAGTTTATTTTTTCAACTCACATGTGTATATCTCAGTCTTCCAATAGCCAAGGGTTCTTCATTTTCATAACTCTCACATTTTTAAAAAATAAATAAATAGTGTTTATCTATAGTAGGGAAAATATTATGGGTTTTTGCTTCACTCCTTAGAGCCTTAGTTCTCAATAATTTCGGAACAAATGTATTCATAAACATCATGGAGTTGGATTGGCAGTTTAGCTATATGTAATGTTAGATGAAATATTCTTTTTGAAGTTTGAAATTATGGTATGATGGAATAATAAATGGGGAAATTTTTTATTTACTGTATTTTTTATTTTATTTTCTTGTTGGCACAACATTATTACTCCGTCCAGATAATAAATTGGAATAACATGCTTAAGTGAAAAATAAAATGATCAGGTAACCCATTTTGTTTCCCAAAACCTATTTGAATATCAAAATAATTACTCGCGAATAAAATAAAGCAATAGGAATGCGAACAATATCGTATTAGAGACAAAATATCCCGTGTCGTTATGGCACGGGTTAAGACCTAGTGGATCCTATAAAATAGGAATTTACGGTAGTTATGTGTTAGTGTTTTAAGTATTTGTAAAAGCCTATTTAAGGCTGATTTTGATTAATGAAAAGATATGCAGTGTTTTAGAAATGCAATATTTATGTGAGTTTTGCTCAAATCTCTCTTTCTCGCTCCTCTCTTCATCCATGAATTCCAACAACTTCTCCGGTACTGTCTCTGTCAAAGAACAACGACAGGATGTCAGAGTCAGACCACCATTATCGTAAAAGAACAACGGCAAGCCAAAAAAGAACATCGACATTAGTGTGATTAGTTGAGTTTCTCATCACACTCTTCATTGGTCTCTAAATCCAACAGATTCAAATTCAAATTGTATATTTGATAAACTTAAGAATACTAGAGTCTGACCACGATTATCATATCAGTAATGATTCAAAAAATCCATTACCCTACTAACTCAATCACATAATTTGGTACATCAGTTTAACTTAATCTAGAAGAAAAAAGTTGTAATAAAATGAAAAAATTGGTTCGAATTCTGAAAACCCCAAGTCTACTCCGAGCTAACACTAATTTCAAATTTTGCAACTTTACAAGTATCTAAATTGGTTACTTCCATGAGATTTGAGTAATACCGCCTAAAAAAATCAAAACAAATTGAAATACAAAAAGTTAACAAGTTTTAACTTTTAAAGTAACAAATTATGTTCACTGGATCCCTCTTCTCACTGGAACCTTCTCCGCTCCGTCTCTGTCAAAGTGAAACATCAAGTCCAAAGAAAAACATAGAAAGGCTATCATGATTCAGATGTTGGTAACACGGTGGTTATGATATTGCAAGTGTTGGTAGATCTACAATCTTATTTTCAAATTGTAAGGAATTCACGAAAATATTAGGTTGTGATGTGATAAATGGAGATCACAACCAGTTTATATATATCCTCCTAGTTCCTGATCCTTCATCATGCAGACAAGATCGAGATTTGAAATACTTATTATTAAAGTCGTCTAATTTCTAGAATTTTCCTCGCAAAAAATATTATTTTGTTTTTTTTTTCCTTCTCCCTCATCGGGTTGGGTTAGAAGTAAATTTAATTGCATTATCTGAATAACATCACCTTTTGAGAAAGCATCTAGTAACGATCAAGTTATCTATCGTACAACTGATATTATCTATAATCGGATTATACATATGCCAACGTCAACCGATTACGAAAGTCCTCTGTTAATTTTCGGAACACCAACCCAGAATCGGGTTTACAAGTGCATGAACGTAAACCAATTCTGGGTTTTACGAAAAAATTCAAAAAATTTAAGTTGTTTAATGTTTTGAAGAACTATTTAAGATTAGTTCATCCCACATTTAAAACATAATTAATACCTAATACGATTAATTAATGCTAATTAATCAGGGGTAAAATAGGTACTTAGATAATTATTAGATGAAAGGTGGTGTAAAAGTTATTTCTAATGACCTTTTTTATCATCTAGTAACAAACCCCAAATAAGTGGCATAGACAGTAGCAGGCCCCCGGACAATAGATATATGTCCCAATTTAGCCAGGTAAAATTATTAATCAAAGAAAAAAATAGTACCGAAGTCACTTCTTCTCCATCTCCACCACCACTATTAACTCTTTGCATCATCTCCCCAGTCTACCGCTAGCTTCCATAACCTTTTATTTAATCGTTGCTTCTAGTTGCTTTACATTGATTATCTCTATTTTGAATAACCACTGTAAATAAAAATTAATTCCTTTCCCCGAATGAACTTGGCGTTTGTCGATGAGGGAAGGTTAACGTTTCTAGTCGTTCATTATCTTTTTTTTAATAGACTCCCAGAAGTCAAGTTTTGTCGGGCTACTTCTAGTCATATAAAATTGGATGACTGGAGGTAGTTGCAATGGTATAAAATTCAATGATTGCTCCAAGAGTTTATTTACAACAAAAATTCCCAGTAACAACACGGTGGAACCGTTGTCTAAATGGTATAACAACGGTTTTCAAGGCGTTGTGTGTCTGCGTGTTGTGAAAAGGGTCATAGCTTCCACAACAGTTATTCACCATTGTCATACGTCAGCTAACAACAATAGTTCTTTTGCATTATGAGTTATTAGACCACAACGGTACTTTTATATTGTCATTTTTTGAACAAAAATATGATGTACAAATCACATCAAAATTAAACCGTTGTCAACTACGTGATGACAATAGTATAGTTGTGTTGTTAAAGTGGTAACTCACAATTTTTTTTTAAACGTTGTTGAAATATTTTTATAAATAAAAAAAAATAATCAATTTTCATATTCCGAAATTGAAAATTAATATATTATTTTGCCTCGATGTTTGCATTAAATTAATTTCTCTGAATACAAAATTCAGATAATTACTAAGTAAACTGCAGAAAGAAAACATAGCAGGATTACAAGACCTCATGGAACGGGTGAGGTAATGCCTAATAATTCTCCTGAAGGGTTTCGACTTGTCCAAACTGGTGCTAGCAACTGGAGACTTGGGAGAAGCTGGTCGACCAAACTTTAGTTAAATCTATCTTCCCAACAGGTTATCCTGAAACAGCAGCAATACCAAAAAACGTTAGAAGCCATTACTTAACTTCCACAATGGAAAACACACTATAATGGGATGAATAGAAAATTCCACCACATGGAAAGATAAGTACATACTGGTGACATGAAACACTCAGGTCAGAAATATAGATGGTGTTTAAGTGATAACATTTTATTAACCTACCATTCTGTAACTAATAGAAAATAGTTGTTCATAATTGAGTTCTACTATACCAATTACGTGATTAGGTAATGCCTAATAATTCTCCTGAAGGGTTTCGACTTGTCCGAACTAGTGCTAGCAGCTGGAGACTTGGGAGAAGCTGATCGAACAAACTTGGTTAAATCTATCTTCCCAACAGGTTATCCTGAAACAAAATAAAGAATACCAAATGTCAGAAGCCATAACTTAACTTCCACATGAGAAAGCACACTATAATGGGATGAATAACAAATTCCACCACATGGAAAGATAAGTACATACTGGTGACATGAAATACTCAAGTCAGAAATATAGATGGTGCTTAAGTGATAACATTTTATAAACCTATCATTCTATGACGAACACAAAATAGTTGTTCATAACTGAGCTTTACTATACCAAACCATAAAATGAAGAGAGACTACAAAACTAAATCTGAAACAAGGCTGTAATCAACTAATTCAAAATCCTTAATTTAGATTAACTAATTTCAAAACCTAAAACATTAACTCAGTTGTAACCAAACATACCTTTAGGGAGTTTCCATAATCCAGATAAACCTCAGAATTCAATCGTCAACCATATTTAACCGATCATAGTTAAATTTCCCCACCACGCAGATACTAAAGATCTCAACACATCCTAATTGAAGGAAAAAACAAAATGTTAGATTTGCTAAGTATTTATATTGGCCTAATTGTAAAGACACCAAGTTAGATATGTAAGGATGGATGATAAACTGACCTTACATACCCAGAGTAGTATCCAAGATATTCCTCCCTTTAGCGATATTGAATAAGTGCCTTTTCCCCTCCTCGTTTATCCGTGATTGGGACCGGCAATGAAATGTATAATCATTTACATTGGCGGAGTTAAAAAAGTGGGTCACCTACAATAGATAACATCATATATTATATATATCCAAGAAGTTGTTCATATATTACAAAATCTACAAAATAAGTATTCAAACAACTTCGCCAAAAAGAAGGCATTCCCGCAAAAAAAAAAAAAAAAAAGATAGAACTGGAAATTTGTTCCACACATCAAGAAGCATTATACCAGCAAAAAAACCGTCTGAAATGAAACCTTAACATGTATAACACTACACTAAAGCTAATCAGATGAACTAGCCCTGATCATCCCCAATTGTCTGTAATTCAATAGTTCCTTTCCACACATCAGGATACATTATACCAGCAAAAAGATCTGTCCAAAATGTTCTAAAATTAACATGTCAACCACTACACAAAAGCTAATCAGATGAACTAGCTCCTATTCATTGAACGAAATATATGACATAAGCCATACAGTAGTTTTTCCATGAGCATCCCCAACTGTCTTCAATTCACTAATTTCTTTCCATAAACGAGCTTTAGGGACCATTGGATTATCCATCCATACGCTGCATGCATCATTTCCTAATACAGAGCCATGAACTGTTCTTTCATCACCTACAAACGCTACTTTTCCCTCTACAACAATCTGACCTTGCCAATTAAGCAGCTTGGAGGGTTGATTCTCCATAGGCTTGTGCATACCAAATGCACTATGAGCATTGCTATCAAATTTTGACTATCCATAGTTCAACATAATACACAAGTTAGAACTTGGAAGCTTCATTTTAAAACATACAAACATATTGACTTTATAAACATACTTGAGGTGTGCCTGCTTGAGGCTGATCACTACATGCGCGATAGTAATTTTCCCGATTCTTACTCTGTGAGAAACCTAAGTTTATAACAAATCAATACATAATATTGAAAATTAACCCTCCTCAAAAATTCTTACCTCTTTTAGCAATTTCATTTCATATTCCAGAGAAGCGACTTGCGCTACAAGGGTACTGATAACCTTAGAACTTTGCCTCTGGACCTTCAATTTAGTATGTGTAACTCCGAAACCTAAACCAGTAACTCTGCCAGGTCGGTCTACACCTCTAGTTTGTGCAAGAAGGTCCTTGTCAAGTGATTTTGAAGACTGGCCATTGTTTTGTGTCTGCAACATCTTCTTCATTTCCTATATGAACACAAAAATTAGTACAAAACAGTATCACTGAGCAAAATATAAAAAAAAAAAAAATTAAAAAAGTTGATACATGCATGTTCTTACCAATTTCTGTGCAATAACTGAGTTTGTATTTTTTCCCTTTCCATTTCCGTGTACCATATTTTTACGAGCTTCTAACCACAATTCCTCTCTAGGTATATCCTCATTTGTTTTTCTTTCCTTCTTCTGCAAAAATATCAAAAACTATTAGCACCGATACACCAACTAATCACAGAGCCTAACATTATACGAGTTTTACCAGATCATCTTACAGCCTAGCATACCCACTACGACTCATGACGTGTGGCTCGGTATGGTTTTGCCTCAGTTCAGACATGTATGCACCAATTTTGGAAAGTACCTTAGAACTTTTACTGGAACCCTTTTCTTTGGAGTTTCATTGTTATCATCATCTTCCATGTTGGACTTGTCTGTTTTCCAACGAGAAGAACCACATTTTGGACACTTATCCCTATCATCAAGTTCATTTATAAACAAACAACAATCATTCTGACATGCATGAATCTTCACAAAACCAAGCTCAAAAGTTTTCAAGAACTTCCTACATTCATAAGTGGTAACAGGAAGACAGTTATCCTTGGGTAGCATCTCATGGGTTGTCTTATGAAGTTCATCGAAAGAAACTTGAGATAAACCACTAACTGTTTTGTGCTTATACAAAGATACTATGGAAGACAACTTAGTGTGTGTTGTGCAACCTTTGTATAAGGGAATATCGGCATCTTCAATAATTTTTTGTAATGGATCTTCATTACTACTTTCATTAACAACATGGTCATCATTCAAATCATTCAGACCATCTTGAATATGTGAATAAAAAAACATTGCATAACCATCAGGTGTTATCAGGTATTCGTGAGTTTTCCTAGATGTACTAACATGTTCTTCACTATGAAAAATCCATTCAGTGTAAGTAGGATCCATTCCCCTAAGAATCAAGTCTTTATACACCTCATTCTGGGGTAAAGACTTTAAATTCTTACAATCAATACAAGGACACTTCAGCAACGCTGGATTGCCAAGGTTCTCACTGGCAGTTTTCAAAAAAAATTCCAATGCAACACCGTATTCTGGTTTTGATCTACATTAACATTCGTATATAACACAATTATACTTGGAAAACATAAACAAGCAAGCATGTTAAAAAAGCACAACAGGTTTAGCTTTAAAACCTTGGAAAATGAACCTAGTCTTTATCCATCATGGGAAGACCACTATTCAACCTAGCTAGTATTAATAACAAAAACAAGTTACACATCAGCATAGTATTAAACGTTTAGTAATACCTTAATAGATCTTAGAATATTAAATACATCTATCAGGTATCACAACAATTGAAAACAAATGAAGCATTTCAAATCATCCATAAAAACCACAAAAACATTTCAAGAGAGATCTGTGAAACTTACATCAAGTTGTGTAGATCTCAAAGCCTGCAACCAAGTAAAAAAAAAAAAACCCAGCTAAAACAGGCACCATAAAGGTAAAAAAAAATCAAACTTGCCTCTAAAATTGTTCAGCTAGTGATCGAGCGCCAAACTTCAGAGCATCTGCAATTATCCATGAAACAAGAAACAAATTTATGGAAACAGATTCTTCTGAAATCTAATTATCTAATATAGCTATAGCAAAATGAACACAAATAAAATAAAGAATAAATCAATTAGCAACCTGATACAAAATTCAAAATTCTTGTCGACGATAAGCTTTCCCTTGATTGTACTCCTTGTTGTGGTGCTCTGTAAGCAACAAAGCCCCATTTTTATTTCAGTTTTCAACCCATAGAAACAACAAGGACAAGAAAAATAAAACCCATAAATGAAATCCCTAAACAACAACAAAGTCTTATCACTCAAGTGAATGAGAATAAGACCAAATCTTAGCATAAAACGGCATGTCACAAAAATGTAAATCTCTAAAATCTAACAAAAATTAAAATAAGAGAAGAAATCTGACCCACTAGGAATACCCAATTCAAAACCCTTCATTTCTGATTGTTTTAAATATGCTTTACACAACATACACAACATATTCATAGCAATAGTAAAAATCAAACCTCAAATAGGTAAACATTAGGAAATCACAGGAAAAAAGCTTGAAATCGTCATTTTTTAACTCTGGGTTGACCATCACAGTTGAAATCGGATCATAAAATAATCTCAAATACACATGTATTGCATATTTAACAAAATCCCTAATATTCATGATAACGATAGTAAAAATTAATCAAAGGGAAAAAGCTTGAAATCGTCATTTTTCAACTCAGGATTGACCATCACAGTTGAAATCGGATCGGAAAATGATCTCAAATACACAGGTGTTGCAGATCTAAAAAAATACCTTACATTCATAACGATAGTAAAAATCAAAGGAAAAAAACTTGAAATCTTCATTTTTCAACTCAGGATTGACCATCACATTTGAAATCGGATCAAAAATTAATCTCAAATACACATGCGTAGCAGATCTACCAAAATCCCTAATTTTTTTCTTCAGAAAATCGAAAAATAAAATGACCATGTGTCAAAATCGAAAGGAGAAAAAGACCATGCAGTGCTATTCAACTCTCTGATGAAACAAAAATCAGAAAAAGATAAGAAACGATTCGATGATAGTTGCGAATTAGAAAAATAATATAGGGAACATCGAGAAAGAAAAGAACAGGGAATACAGAGGGGTTTTTAGTTTTAACTATAAGAATATATTGATTGAGAGAGAAAAAAAGAGAATATGAGTTATTATACCTTCTAACTCACAGCCGAAGTAAAAGGGGTTTAGTCAAGGCCGTAAGAGAGGTTTCTCACTCACAACCGAAGAAAGAGGGTTTTTTAGCTTTTACTCTCAAGACCTGGCTTTTAGTTCTATCCTCTCACCTCTCAAAGAGTTTAATGCTCTATCATGGGTTCCAAAATATAAAGACCCCCGCGTATTAGGACCATTTTTGCCGCTCACAATTCACTAAAGAAAAGCTTTGCCGCTCACATTTGCCGCTCACAATTTCAACAAAGTTCAATTTTGCCGCTCATGTTGTCACAAGTAAAAAAATTTCCGCCCATGTTTTTCACCGTAGATTTTTAACCAGAAAATGTCATGTGGTATGTTTTCTAGCCAAAGAAAATGTCATGCACATTCTAATTTTTGTTCCCCTGAATGTAAAGTTAAATTTATCGGAGGTTTACTCACCAATGGCTAAAATTTATATTCCAAATAAAAGTTTCAATTTGACAATAGGGAATAACCGTTGTGAAATGTGGATTTTTAATAGTACGACAATGTTTTTAATAAAATGTTGGTGCACTATTTATCTTTTATAACCGATGGTAGGAGGCCTTAACATTCAACAATGGTTATTAAGTCAAACAGTTGTAAAAGGGTCACTTTTCTACAACGTTGGGAGAAACATTATAGTACATCCGTTGTCAAAGGGGATGGCCGGTGTCACTGTAATATAGTTGGGTGATGAGACCAATGACCTGAGTTCAAAACTCGCCAACATCAAATTTTCTTTACCGATCAAAAAGAAAAAATAATACTTTCTGGATAGTTGTACATCATGACAAGGTCGAGACCAAAAAGATATAATGGAATTATTAATGGTGTTGAGTTTAACTCGGCCTACTCATCTGTGATGCAAGCTCAACTGGATTACAAATGATATGTATCAAATTTGGTATTTGGTGGATATGGAAAGTTCGGAAAAGAGAGGGTGCCCATATCGAAAGTATATATTTCGGAATCTATGTTGTAAAAGGAGCACTAAGCGCAGGCATAACGCCTAGCACCCAAGGCGTCAAGAAATGCCCAATTCTGTAATTTTCTATTTTTCTACGACGCCTAGGCGCTAGGTTTGGAGCCTCGCCTTGCCTAGTTCAGAGGTGCTAGTTTAGAGGATTTTTGGACAGCTAGATTAATTGAGCAGGAAGAGAATTGGTTATAGGGATTAATGTGTTTGCGTCTCAATGAATTAGATAATAAAAAATAAAGAATACGTATACTACAAAAACTGAATAGAAAATTATTTTAGGGTTCCTAACGTGATAGCTTCTTATAATAACTGAATAGAAAATTAATTTAGGGTTCCTAACCTATTTTTCTCATAATCAAAAGTGATTAGGGTTTGATAGCTTCTTAATGTTTCTTTTTAATGAAAGGGAAGATTAAAGAAGGTTTAAGGAAAATGAAAAGGCGAGACTAATGGAAGAAGAAATTTGTGAACATGAAATTTGGTGGTGAAAAAAATACAAGCCAATAAGCAAGGAATGCCGATATATCCACAGCTTACACATGCTCTTTAGTCTTTGCATTAGATTCTCATACAGTCCCACTCCAAATGCAAATAGGGATGAATAAGTTCAAATGACAACTTGCCATTGATAATAAATTAAACTACAAATCAGGACTATAATCTTTTTTTGTTTTGTTTTTTTTTAATTTCTAAGTGTCGGAAGACTCTGAATTGCTCTCAAAATCCAACAGATTGTGATAAAGCAACTGAAAAGAGGAAACTGGCTTTTAACTGCTGCTGGACAAAAGGTGTGGATCAAATATCATTTTAAGAAACATCCAAGGAACATATGTCCCCATTGTTTTGTGCCAGGTCATGATACTGATAAGTGTGAAGAGATTGCTTTCCATCTGTGGATATATAGAATGCTGGAGGGGGAATTCCAAAATCTGTATGATGCTAACGCACACAAAGTTGAAGCAATGCTAGCAGCTACGGCTGGAGCAAATACTGGTGATGGGCCTGAAGTTACTGAAAATGATGAGCTTGACCCAAGGAGAACTAAGAGGTCCAGAGATGATGGTATTGAAGATAACCTTATTCTCATCGAACAAAATTCACAAATCCCTTGTTCAGATAAAATCAGAGCCAAGAATTTCTAAGTCAACAAATTGGTACAACAGTTCCAATGTAGAATCAGTCTACAACTACTGGTGATCAAGACATGAGGATGATGGACTCTGAGATGGATGGATGGATGGGAACAAATTGAACCAATCGTGCGTATTGAAGAGACTTTCAACCCCCATGGTCATATTTGTTACATAGACATACAAAGAGGTCTCGTGCAGGCATACTGACAAGTTAGCCAAAGCTCGGCTTGATAGGGTCCGACTTAGGGTTTATGAACTATATATACACAAGAAATGCCTTTTCTTCTAGGGCAAACACCACTCCGCCGTTTCCACAACCCATCTCTCTTTCTGTGTGATCTATTAATTAGAAACAGTAAAGTGGAGTTGTAGAATGAGTTATGAATCTTTGAAATCTGGATTTCTGTTGGAGCCTTTACACATAGCATGGAGGAGACACAAACCAATCATCCTAAATTTAGCACAATGATTTCTCCTCTCAACATTAAGTAATATTGCTCCGGACCTGGGAGATACCTTTTCAATTATGTTCTATATTAACGGCATCATCATGTAAATTCCAATGAGACAGCCCCATGGTGTAGAAGTAAATCCAGATATGTAAGTTTGTATATCTTAATTTATTTATTTTTCCCTCTCTTTTTCTTAATACAACGTTGAAATTCTCCCTCAGATTAATGTTTAATTTTGAGTGAATTTAATGTTCAGTATGTTGGGATTCCAGTATTCATTGCTGAAGTTGGGATTCCAGTATTCATTGCTGAATTTAAAATTTATTACCATGTTATACTGAAGTTGGGATTCCAGTATTCATTGCTGTTGCATGATCCCTTTGGGTTTTTTTATTTCCAATTTGGTTTAAATCTATTGATGTATCAAAATGTTGTTACATTTTTCTGTATTAAATTGCTTCCTTAATCTGACTTGATTTTTAGTTGTATTTATAAATCTAACTATCAATGTAAGATTGGCATATTCCTTGTTTGGCTTATAGAATTTCACCAGCAAATTTCATGTTCGCAAAAAACTCTGGGATGTTAAAAAAAAAAAAAATGAAGAGACGGAAATTGAAATGTTGATGATGATCATTACCTTCTGAAACTTTTGTTATGATTTTAGTATTATAACTACGGAAAAAACTGCTTCCTGTTTAGTTTGAAAGTGCTGGCATCTAAAATGTTTCTTTTAATGCTACAGCGCATTCGTCAAGCCGTCCATGGAGGTTGGAATCTTAGCTTTTTGAAGCAACCGAGTCTCCAAGGCTTTTAAGTGTGGAACAAAGTCAAGAATAATGTGTAAGTAGCTAAACAGTAGAGTTGGAATTGAGTGTCTGGAACTGACGACGAAAATGAGGAGTCCATCGAGTGTATGCAATTGTGTATGACCAAAGGGATCTAGTGAAGGTAATAGTGGTCGTCCAAAGAATACTGTTGATCTTCTTACTCGAACCTGACATGTAATCTCACAATGGACGGTCATTTCAACCTTAATTCACTAGGTTTGAAATCAGTAGTAGCTCAAAGTAGACTTCAAGCTTTTTCTGGATTCGAACCAATATTTTAATTTTAGTGTAATTTATTTTTTCTTCTTGGAACTGAAAATGTACGTAAATCTGAAGGTTGATCTCCTTAATGTAGCATAATAAAAATCTACTTAGCGATAAATACTCAATCTGCAGTGATGGTAACTGGGTCGCAACACTTGGCGATTGCCCGGTCAATACTACATTGCTCGGTAATCTATAGCACTAACTTGCAATTCACATGGATGATTTACCAGGGATCATTTTCAGTTTGCATATGGATTATCCAACCTATGTCAGTGTCACCATTTTCAATCTAGCATATGGCACTTATCAATTGACTTGAAAAAGAAAAAGGTAACAGTTTGACAGTTCAAAATTGCAAGTTAGTGCTAGATTGCAGATGATGGAATGGTATAGTCTTACCAATTCCTAAAATTTCCTTGATACTATATGGGCTATATAGGGGTAACCGAATGGGCTCAAGTTGGACTTGGTGGTTTGGCAGGTTTCCCTAAGCACTTACTAGTTACGAGAAGGACAGCCTTAGGGTTTAATATATATATATACCGTTTCTTGCTTTCATTTAGGGAAAAGACTACTAGATCTACCTCTAAACTCCAGCCGACCGCCGCTTCCGCATTTCTGTGTTTGATCTTCATCATCCAAAGATTCTTCTTCTTATCTGCAAGAAATAAAGGTGGACAGGAACCGAGCCGGACCGACGGACCGTCCCGGAACCGATGGAACCGTACCTGGTTTTGTACCGAACCGAGGAAGGGGGTACAAGTACCGGTCCAAAAAATAGGAACCGAGTTCTAGGGGTACATGTACACGGTCCAATACAAATCCCGTACCGTCCCGGACCGAATGTACCGAGTAGTATTATCCGTTAGATTTAGGGGTAATCGTATATGTTTTAGTAGTTTCATTGCATCAGTTGGTTTTCCAATTCTCATATTTCCTCTCATTTTTCTTTTTGTTCGGTCGAAATCATCCGCTGATAAAATTTCTTAATCTTTTTGATGGAACACAAGTTGTTTCTTTGGGGTGCTATACTTGGGATTCTGTATATGGTCTTGTTACTTTCATGTACGCATTGGGTTTATCCTATATTCCTGTGTCAACTTCATCTCTTTTTATGGCAACTCAATTATGCTTTATTGCATTTTTTTTCATGGTTGATTGTGTAGCAAAAATTTACATCTTTAATCATAAACGCAATGGTTGTGACAACACTTGGATCATTGTTGTTGGTATTAATGCCAATGGTGATACGCCAATTGGTGTATCAAAAGCTCAGTATTGTTTGGGGTTTCTTATGACTTCGGCGGCTGGGGCTTTACTTGGGTAAAAAATCTCAAGGCATCAGGAGATGCTTAAAAACTGAAATACAGCCGGCAGGGTAAAAAATTATAACCCACCGACTAAAAAAATAACTAACACCGGCAAGCGTATAGGTTGAATAACTTGCCAACCCTGTTAAAGGAGTTACAAATACCAAACAACCGGCAATATCTTCAACCTAAGAGCCTGCCGGCAGAACCTTATATATGAAAAGCCGGCAAGGTTGTGGAACAAACACCTTGCCGGCCAAATAACTTCAAATTGAAACATTCGATTTTTCTGACCTAATTTGACATGCAAACATGAAATTGAAGTACTAGAGTGAGTTTAAGTAAGCCTTTATTTTCTTAATCGCACCATTTCTTCTGTTTGAGCTACTTTGATTTTTTCTTCTTCAACCGTTTTTTTTTCTTCACTTTCATTTGAACCAAACTTGTAATTCCAAGGTTATACCCATTGGGTTTTCGATTAGCATCTTTCATACGACTAGGCCTAGTTCGTGGAGGATCCATGTTTGAATATTAATCGGAATTTTTGAATCGACGATCCACTCGATTTAATCATCGAGTTTTGATGGTGGTGGTATTGGAGGTCGGTATGGTGGTGGAGAAGAAGAAGAAGAGAAGAAGGAAGATGAAATGAAAATAAAAAACTGATTAGGGTAATTGAATTATAAAGGGCAAGGGTAGTACTGTAACTTCACCCATTATGACTCCCCCTTAGACCTTAAAAAGAGTCCACTTAAAATTGGGTATACCCAAATCAATCCAGGCAGCAAAAAACAACAGGAAATACAGGCTCGAAAATCACATAAAAAAGAAGTGTGTTTTCAAACATGTAACTTTGGTGTCCAACAACAATATGTAACTTTCCTAGTTTCTTTATTCATTTTCATAATTTGTTTTTGTTTAATTTTTCTGAGATTGATTTTCAATTTTGAATTTCGTTTCTTCTTTTTCTCAATATTGTTTGGCCGAGATGTCTAACATCACCAAAAGAAAGGATGGATGCGACAAATATCCAAGGTTTAGTAGAAGGAATATGCCACAAAATATTGGATAAGCTGGATTAACTTGACTAACACCCATAATTTTTTCGAAGGTAAAGTTACCAAATTATTCTTGCAACCCAAACAGATGATTCAATGTTTACCTTTTTTGGCGAACACTCATAAGTTTTTATTTAATTTTAAGAAAAATTATTTTCGAACATGTTGTGAATAAGGATAATGAGAAACAGGTTGGCTTACCACAGTATTAGTTCCGCCCCACAAATCCCAAAACATATGTATACACTTAGAAAGAGATTTTAAGTCATTTGTGAGAGCAAGAAAATAATCAAGGTGAAAATAAAATAGGTGAAAATTGAGAGGACGGACGAAACTGTTATAGTTAGTTTTGGTTTTGAAGACTTATATACTGGATACGGGATTACTCTTCCTTTTTATGAATCTTGTACACTGTTGTTATCAAGATACCTTTAATTTATGTTATCATGAAGACTTGAACCATGATCTTGTTATTGATGATTGGGCCATATTTCTAATCTCAATCATAAAATGTTATCTTGAAATATACTTACTAATGACTTCTTTTTATTTATGGTGATTCCTATTTGTTTTGTATTTTTTCCCCTCCATATTGTAGCACACTTATCATTTTCAAGAACCAAAATAAATTCTTTTAACCGTGGTGTATTAAGAGAATGTTTGGCAATTCCCATGAGTCACAAGTAGTTTTCGGAAATAAAAATTAATTTTGTTTTCTCTTCAACAAAACAAGATAGTTTTATCTTCTAAAACTATATTTTAAAGCTTAGTTCCTACGCAGCTACACTAATTACTAAAAATTAAATTTAATAAAATTAAATTTTTTTTTTGTGACATATCTATTTTCCCTGAAGGAGATTCTTTAGTTCGTAACCAAGTAATTATCCCAAGCCAATATATCATCATAAGTAGTTTTCTCAGATGTTCGCTAAATTAAAATTGGCCCGAAACTTTTAGTCCCCATGTCTTGGCTCAGGAGTGGTTAAAGCAAAACAAAAATGATAAAAATAACACTTTACTTATTCACTGGATATATATAACTTGGTTAATTTTCAACCAACCAGGAAAATCATCCAATTAGTAAAACATGGCATCTCATCAAAAAAGAGATACATGCAATTGAAAGATATTGGTCTTAAGGAACAAAACAAAATCTCATCAGCTCATCCCTACCATATGTTATAACTAGTTCTGCGTCAAAGTATATAGAGTATCCCAGATTAAAATGATGGTTGTCAAATTTTGAACAAAATATTAGATCCATGGGACCAAGGTGACATAACTAGAGGAAACATAGATTTTTCCATTGATTTGTGGTCGTTGGATTTCGCCTATTACATTGATGTAAAATGTGTAACCCCTATTTTTTTTACTAAAACACCTTGTGAATGTGCATCATAATTCAAGTCTTATGTATTTAAATGAACACAATATTGGTTACTAGTTCGAAAGACGTATTTTGCAAGAACGATCGTTATACATGGTTCCAAACCTGGACCATGGTGTATATTCTTCTACCTGATTTTCAAGCCATACTTCTCATATACTTGCTCAAAAGCAAATTAACTATTTTCTTCCATTAAACATAGCTAATTAACTCCTATTGAAAAATTATTTTATTTTGGGATTTGTAATTTTGCACCCTTCTTTCACTTTTACCATTTTTAATTTATTTAAATCTAACAAATATCTTATCAACATAAGCTTCAAGTTTGGCATAAAAAAACTTGATGGTATTCGCGACATTTCAATTGAAAAATTTAAAGAACCCTGATAAAAATTAGTAGACACTTTAGTAGAGAAAAATTCGAGAAAATGATTAAATTTTGTTGTATACAAGGTGTTTAAAAATTAGTGTGACTTACAAAGGAAAAAATATATTTGGTTTTTTGTTGGTAGAAAATTAGAAGTTGGCGGCTTGGCTTTGACTGCAGCAACTCAATTTCAACCGCCCGTGATAGAAGTTGGTTAAGCCGCACATTTCTTGCTCTAACGCCAAATAGATTTACTATAGTGGCAAATCAGGTACCAGTCCACCAGATTGAACAAAATTTCACATTTGCAAAGTTCCATAGTTACTGCCTTACAAGGTGATGTTTTCGGCTCATGCGTTGACACATAGGATAGGATGGATCCTATACCAAACGGGCTTAAGTAAGTTTGGAACATGGAACAGGCCGCAATCTACAGGCTTAGGGTTTACTATTTAATAAGATGACCCTTATTTTTTCATTTTGGGCAAACACTACTACTACACTGTAATATAAATCCTGGGTTCCTCAACTTCGCCGCTTTCTGATCTCTCCATCTCTCCGATCTCCATCATCCAAGAATTCTTCATCTTCGTTTAGTAAGATACAAAAGAGAGTGATTTATGAATCGATTTTTGGATGTGTGGGAAGCTTACATATACCCTGGTTGTGGAAGATAAATCATCCTTACATTACACACAATGATTTCTCCTCTCAAAAATTAGTCACAGATTAAGTCTATAGAAGTCTATTGTTTTCATAAAATACTAAGCATGTCAGATCTAGGAGATGAATTGGGTTGGATAAGATCCAAATGGCAGAGGAAGACATCGATATGTGACTTCGACTGCTGCCATCGCCAAAAAGTTTGGTGTGGTCTGAGACTTCGACTCTTTACCTCTTCTCTTTCTTCGTGATGACTAAGATCCTAATCCTCTATACGGGAGATGTGTGTCAAAATTATCAAAAGTGAAAAATTTGTATGTAACTGGTATTGCTTCATTTTGTAATTTAAAGTACATCGCGGAAATGCTGTATGTTTTTTTCTTTGCTTGTTAGAGTCTAATTTTAGTCACCCTTAGAAAGGGAATGATTAACTACGTAGGTAGTTTATTCATGTATCAAAGTGCTTTAGTTTCAATTAAAAATAAATAAATATCTAAATCCATGTGGGAGGGTATATGTCCACTGCTAGTCCATTACTAAGTAGGTTAATGGAGTGTGTGCATCATTGATATGATAATATTAGATATTTTGTGCATCATGAATGCTAAGCTACAAACTAACTCCAGAAAGATTAATAAAATTCTTGTATGAGATTTGAGTTATACCTAGCTCAAACCTACATTTGAACTTTATGTGGGATGTTTTGGCACGGAATCATATTAAAAATAAAGCCCAAAATTCATTATAGATAAGATGGAACTTCAGGGACAACCCAGACCCGAAATCAACTCAGGTAGCATTCCATTCCGGAGAGTCATCTCGTCAATCCGATGATCTCCAAGTCAAAATTGCAATGACTTCTAATTCTTTGACGATTGTCTAAATGGGAGGATATTAATATGCTAATTTCCTTTCACATCTTTACCTAATCAGATGCAATTTACTTTGTCACCTGTCTGCTACATCTAGTTCGGCCTTATACTTGATTATGTTCTTTTATTCTGGGGTGATTTAATTCCTCTCTAGACCATTCGCTGCCTCGCTGGGATACGTTACTAAACGGGCTCAAGTTTGTTTTCCCAAGGCCCTAAGCACTAGTAACAACTGATGTGTACAAGAAGAGGCTTAGGGTTTACAAGTACTATATATAAACTTATATAAGATGACCTTTGTATGATTTTAGGGAAAACACTAGACTAGTAAACAGCGCCGTCTCTGTATCTGTCCATGAACTAAATCTGATCTCCATCATCAAACATCCACATCTTTCTCTCTGATCTCCATCATCAAACTAACTGTAGGAAATAGAAGAAGAATGTGTTATGAATTGCTGATTTCTGAGTTTGTGTGGGAACTTTTACATATCGTGGGTGGATCAGAGACACAAACAATTAGCATAATGATATCTCCTCTCACATTAAAATCGAATGAAATAGGTTTCATCATGAGTTTGTTGGTATAACTTGGGATATGCAAGTTTATTATACTGTTGACGGGAATACCAACATTATTTAGATGAGAGGTTGAGGTGAAGCCTTATCCGCTTGAGAAGAAACATCGTTTGATTACCTAAATGTGTTTGAGATTCGATGTGCATGTATGTAATTAATTCTATTTTGTAGTTTTTTTTTTTCTTACTAGTCGTTATTTAAATTCAGAGTTACAAGTGCAGTTCATTTTGCCTTGCTTTTATGCAGTTTAAAAAGATAAAATGTCTAAATGCAGGTCTGAATTTGCCATGGGTAGTTTATTAATATATCAAAGTGCTGTAGTTTTATTCACATTTTTCTATATCCACCATCAATCACATAAACTACATCTGCCTTGCTCATCGACTATAATTTGGTTCTTCAAGCGCTCTTTGTAGTTGCAACAATTGCAATCATCTCATCTGAGAAACCGTTTCAACAATTGCAACTTTTGTTTCGTTCTTGCACTGTTGTTAGTTGCAATTCTTCCAATCGGAAAGAAGAAATATTTCACTGACTTGCTGGTTGTTGTCTCATCAATTTATATTTGGTTGGCGTATACGTCTTTGCGGCACAAAGAAAAAAGGTTAACACAAAGGTATATATTCTGCCACCTTACTCATATAAGTAAGTCCATGGAAGTGATTGTATACCTTCTTGTAGGTTTCAATTTTTCTTTTAGGGCAAACCTACAGAGAGTAGTGTGAAGATTCAACCTTCTGTGAAAATCTCTGAATTTTGGATGTGTAGTTTATTGATATATCAAAGTGGTGTAATTTTAACTAATTTTTTCTATATCTATGAGTGAACTCACTTGAATTGCTTCCTAAGTTTGATTTCATTTTAAGATCGGTGCACTTATGAAGCTAAGAATCAACTCAAGTTGGCACTCCTTGCTTGGCTTATCTTTTTTCACCAAGCAAATTTCATGATATCTAAAGCCTCTTGGATGATCTAAAATTGAAATTTCGGTTCCCTTGTGCAACTATCACTATTAGCCATTTACTTTGAGTATTTTCTTCTTGACTTCCTGTGATCTGTTAGTAAGGTGTACAAGGGAGCCCAAGTGCTGCAGATCTTCTTTGCCTAGACCTGGAATCAGGGACTTCATTTTATTTTGCATTTAGAGGAGGATCTAATGTCTATTTTACCATGTGCAAACAACATTTGGTATAATCAAATAGTTAACCCGAAACTTCTACCCTCCTGTTGGTCAAAAATCAGTTCTTAGGCTTAAACTTGATCCCAGATCTATGAATATTAGTTATGTTTTGGTACACTTAGATGATGTTCTTGTAGCCAATTTTCACTTTGAGAATTGATTTAATTCCTCTGTAGATGTTTGATTTTCAATTGTAGCCATGCATAGGGCTAGATGAGCACTACGAATTTGAGTTAGGAGAATGCAGCAGCAGAAGTACAGCATGAAGTTATTTGTTGCCTACACCACTTTTTTACCGAATAATTATTTACTGCCACTGCCAGCGAGATTGCAAATAATGGTCATAGCAAAATCAACTCAAATTTGGCCAACTCTATCTCTAAATGGGCTCCAGATGGACAAGCTTTCTAGGGTTTTACTATATAAGAAGATGTTGCCCTTTCTTTCAATTTAGGGAAAAAACTACAACATTCTAAATGATCTGAACTGGATCTCGAACACAAACTCCGCCGTTTCCACATCTCTCTTTCTGTCTGATCTCCATCATCCATGAGTTCTTCTGCTGTGAGAATGATTTATGAATTAATTTCTGGATTTGTGTGGAAACATCTTCATATATCTTGGAATGGTGATCAATCCTCTTTAATTTTGCATAATGATTTCTCCTCTCAAAAACAGTTCAAAGTTTGAATTACTTTGGTTTTAAGATGTCTCTCTTATGGTTAGCATGGTTTGGATATCCTAGCATTAGCCCCCTTGAGCTGAGATCTAGCAATGTTGGGGTTCCAAAATATCATACTAGGCGCGGTGGAACACAAGAGAAATTTAAGTAGTATGAACATCTAACATGGTTTTTAGATTCAAAGTACATTTATGTAACAATTGTAAGTTTGTAACTTTGAATCAGCTGATCAGCTGCTGTTTGTTCGTTTGCTTACTTTTTAATGTTGGTTTCCCTCAAAGAGTAGTATTCAAATCTTCTATGGGTAGCTTATTCATTTATCAAAATGCTCTAGTTTAAGTTTTTTTATATCCAATGAATGAACTAAAATGAATTTTCGTCCTTAGTTTTATTTTTGAGTTTCATTGCACTTGTAAGCTGGCATGCACATAAAAATTTGAAGAAATGGAAACTGAAATGCCAGTGCGGGTTGGCTTTTGAAACCGTAGACGATTAGCAATTTACTTCGACTTTTGCTTCTATTTTATGAGACCATTCAAAACATGCTTTGTGAGATCAGTTAATTAGGTGGTCCAGGGTTTTGGAGTGTTGAATCTGGTGGAGAAGAAAGATCTTAGAACACCAAATATATGGTGTTTGAGATTCAAAGTGCATCTACGTCAAGAAAGATCTTAGAACACCAAATATATGGTGTTGAGATTCAAAGTGCATCTACAAAATTAATAGTAATTGGGTTTTGTAGTTTTTATTTACAAGTCGTTCTTAATTCGAATCCCACTCTAGAAAAACAACTATTGATTATAAGTGTAGTTCATTTTCCTTTGCTCTTCTGCTCAAACAAATAAAATATGTCTGAATTTCTAAATCCACCATCAATTACATAAATTGCTTCATTGATTAGTTTTCATTTGATTATTGCAACATGTGTACAGCATGAAGTTACTTCAGATAGTGCAAATGATGGAAATGGTCATACCAAAACCAACCCTACAAAGTTCTTGGTACAACGATCACCAACATCAGTTGGGCAATAAGGGGTAACATAATACACAATGGGCGTAAGGTTGGACAAGATGGTTCGCCGAAGCTCCACTTGCTGATAAGAAGATTCTTAGTGTTTCTTTCATTTTAGGGCTAACACTACTACTGAACTCAATTCCGCCGTTTCCACACCTCTCTATCTGATCTCTCCGTCATCATCCAAAAAAATCTTCTTAGTCTAAAAAGAAACACGCAAAAAGAACCATAAGAAGAATGAGTAATGAATTATTGAATCTGGGTATGTGGATAGAGGCTCAATCATCCTTAGATTTCACCCATTGGCGGATCCAGTGTGCAATAAGGTGCGCAGTTGCGACCCCTCCACACTGGGCTTCCAAGCCTAATTTCCCAAGTCCAAATGTTTTTACAAGCCCAATTTTACATTTTTGCTACCCCTAATAGAATTTTTCTTCCCCTTAGGCTAGTTTCTAGCTTCGCGGCTGATTTCACCCAATAATTTTTCCTTTCGAAGTACTGGTATGAGTTGAATATTGCAAGCCCTTGTGTTGTTGCCTCAATCGCGATAGGTTTTCACGGCTTCTATAGATTTACTTCTCTCCTTGTTATTTAACGGTTTAGGATTAGAGTAGCTTACGAATGTATTGGCTTACTATTTGGCCGACATATTTGGCAGGTTAGGGAAAACATAGTTGCCGAACGAGCATACTGTAATGTAGTGTGGGAATTTTAAGTCAAACTTGTAGTTAGGAAATTTTAGAATGTTGGTTTTAGAAATTTTAAGTCAAACTGCAATCCGATGGTATAGTGCAAGTCACGATTCAAAAACATAAATACAAATTAAGAGGTTTGCAATTATACAGACAGAATGAGGGTGAAGTTTGATAGTTAACCAAAGGGGTCGGCTTAAGATAGACAAGGTTAGCCAAAGCGGGGGCTTGAGGTTAGCAAGGGTCTGATGATAGAGACATGCTTAGGGTTCATTTATCCACTATATAAACACACGAGATGACCTTTTTTTCTTCTAGGGAAACCCCTGTTTCTTTGGGGTTTAGTGTCTTGTGACTTGTACTGTGTTTCGCTAGGTCTAAAAAATTTAAAAAATTGTTTATGTAGTTTTTAGGGTTTTAATATCAATGTGTTGAGTCTGTTGACATGTTAGGGAAAAAAACGGCCGAACGACTACCATTCTTTTGAATCTTTACAGCTGAATCCAAAGGAGTGCACACAGGTTTGATTCCATCAAGTTTAGTACGCTTGAGTATATCAGCAACATACTTACGCTGAGTGAGAACTAGCTCATTGTCATACCGTAAGACTTCAACACCCAAAAAATAGCTCAAATCTCCCATATCTTTTAGTGCAAATGCTGCTCCCAAATCTGCAATAAGCTTTTTAATTCGTGAAGGCTGTGACCCTGTAATGATAATGTCATCAACATAAACAATCACATAGGAGATAGAGTCTTCCATTTGCAAAACAAATAAGGAAGTATCTTCAATAGAGCCTTTGAAGATGCGTACTCAACTTAGAATACCAGGCCCGAGGCGCTTGTTTGAGCCCATAGAGTGATTTATGCAACTTACAAACATGATTTGGGTGATCAGGGTCGACATAACCATCCGGATGCTGCATATACACATCTTCCTCTAGGTATCCATTCAAAAACGCATTTTACACATCGAGCTTCTTTATGGGCCACTGATTCATGACAACAATTGATAACACAAGGCGTATAGTACAAGGCTTTATCACTGAACTAAAAGTCTCGCCATAATCGAGCCCCTCTTGCTGATTGTATCCCTTAGCAACCAAACATGCCTTACACTTATCCAAGCTGCCATCAGGATTTTGTTTAACCGTGTAAACCCATTTTGAACCAACTACATTCATTCCCTTCTCATATTTTACCAAAGAGAAGGCTCCATTTCGTATTAGAGCATTGATTTTCACATCCATTGCCTCTTTCCATACGGGAATTTTAGAAGCTGTGTTGTAACATGTTGGTTCTATGAAATCTGCAGCAGGCAGCGGGTGCTTAGTTGAAGTTAAGCACAACTTTTTGACAGGATTGGTGATGCCAGATTTAGCGCGTGTCATCATTGGATGAGTAACAGCAGGATTTGGAGGTGCCGCAGAAGCAGTTTGTACCAGATGTTGTGTAGTTAAAGTTACTGATTCTGCAGACAAGGTAGGACTGTTTTCCGTCAAGTGGAGTTGTTGCTGGGGAGACAAAGGTTGTGTATACGGCGTGGGAGAGACTACTTCAGCTGATTTTGTGTTCCCTGGTAAAACCATAGCACTATTGTTTACACCAAATGTTAAACTACATCTCCTAAAAGGTAGTGAAAGTAAAATGCTAGTGCTAGAAGGTACAATACCTGGACTTTGCAAGGTTTGCCACTGCTCGAGAGACTGAAATAGGAAATGGCCTTCCTCAAATCGTACATGGCGAGAAATGTACAACTTGTTAATTTCTCGATGCAAACACAAATAGCCTTTGTGTGCATTACTATACCCTATGAAAACACAAGGAAGTGATCTTGGTTCTAATTTAGTGGTGTTGTACGGCCTAATACATGGATATGATAAACAACCAAATACGCACAAAAAATTATAATCAGGTTGTTTGTTGTATAGAAAATCTAACAGAGTTTGTGTTTCTTTGGCAGATTTGGGTAACCTGTTAATCAGAAAACATGTTGTAGTAAAAGCATCTTCCCAGTATGATTTAGGAATATGCGCATGCAAAAGTAAAGATAATCCAGACTCCGTAACATGTCTTATACGGCGTTCTGCTAAACCATTTTGAGGAGAAGTGTGAGGGCAAGAAAACCTGTGTTGAATACCATGTTCATTGAGATAGGCAGTAAATATTTTGTACACTAAGGCATTGTCGGATTGAAATACCTTAATTTGGTGATCTGTGAGTCTTTCAACTTGTTTATGGAACAAAATTAAAGTTTGTAAGGCATCTGAACGCTGAATGAGAGGAAAAACCCAAGTGTAATGAGAATAGACATCCATTATTAAGAGATAATATCGAAAACCAGTTCTAGAAAATTGAGGAGAAACCCAAATATCAGACACAACCAAACTCAAGGGTGTGTCATAGAATGTGCTACTTAAGGAAAAAGACAATTTCTTGCTCTTACTAAGATGACAAGAATGACAGTAATCAAAAAATTTATTGGAAACTGACAGAGAGTTTTTAAAACAGATTTGTGAGACGATACGCAACATGGGATGCCCTAGCCTTTGGTGCCATAATGGAAAGGAAGTAGAGACGTTTTCCTGCGGCTGAATTTGGGTATCTAGCATATCTACTCCTTCAAATAAATAAAGGCCATTTTTATTCAGTCCTCTTAGCAGCGTCGCCCCCGAGTACTTGTCCTTCACAAGAAAATAATTTGTGTGAAATTCAAAATACACATTATTGTCTTTACAGAATTGAGTGACTGACAACAAATTATTCGTTATCTGTGGAACATGATAAATATTATTCAAACAGAAAGACCTAGAGTTATATGTGAAGGATGCATTGCCAATGTTGGCAATTTTAAGAGCATTACCATTACCAACATGTACCATCTCAGTACCATTGTATTCATGAGGAATAGTCATATTTTGCATATCTGTTGTGAGATGATGAGTGGCACCAGTGTATATCACCCATTGATTTTCACCAGTTCCTTCAGGCAATTTTATGTATGCAGCTGGTGCACGTTGGTTTTTATTAGTTGGTTTCTCATAACGGAACCAACATCTGTCACCTTGATGACCCTTCTTTTTGCAAATCTGGCATTTTGCAACAAATTGGTTGCTCCCCTGTGGTTGCTAATTTCGACGATAGGGTTGATTGTTATTGGGCTGATATGACCCTCTCTGTTGATTATTGAACCTTCGTGGATCTGTTTTGCTAGATGAAGCAGAGTTCGTGACAGCTACATTAGCAATAGGTGTCTTCAACAATGACAGTTGCGCTTCAAGTCGCATATCAAAGGTCTGCAAATGAGAATACAAGGTCTCTAGTTCCATCCCCTCCATGGTACTTAAAGAAGTCACAATTGGATCGTAACTCTGGTTTAGTCCATTGCTAATCGCCTGCTTCTTTTCATCAGCAGAGACTGTGCACCCTGATTCAGCTAATTGATGAAACAAACTTTTAGCATCATTCAAATATGCTTTCAAGGATTTGTTACCTTTTGACATGCTGTGAAGCTGCTTTTTGAGGCTCATCTGATGAGCAAAAGTTTTCGGTGCATACTCCGCTTCCAATTTATCCCATATTTCCTTTGCGGTATCAAGTCGTGCAACATTGCATAGCACTTCAGGAGTTAAGGTGGAGTTCAACCATCCAACAAATAAAAGAGTCCTGTGATTCATAAGATGTGAAATCCGGATTGATTGCGTCACTGTTTGGAAGAGTTATGGCTGATTTTTGTTTGGTGCCATCAACAAAACCAGTATGATCATACCCCTTTAAGATGGGTTTAAACTGTGCTTTCCACAACAAATGATTGGTTTCAGTATGCTTCAAGGTAACCAGATGGTGAATCTGTACCTGACGAAGAGTATTGGTTGTATCTGCCATTTTTAGTTTTTTTTGTTTGTTTGTTTTGGTTTTGGGTGTTTTTGCGGAAGATGGCTTGGATCAAGGCTGATACCAAGTTAGAAAATGATTTTTGGGGTGAATACTTCCACACAGAAACCTGTGGAGTAGAGATTTATTTATACTGCAACAAATTACATCTTAGGGTTGTTAAAGAGTTTTGCTAATTTAAAAGATAACAGATAATGACTGAAGAATAATATTTCCCTTTACACTCGGTCCTTTAGCATTATACTCGGTCTGTCATATGACTTAGTTGAGAGTCAGCTGACATTGTTGCGAGTCCTTTGCTGATGACTTAACATAATCAAAACAAATGCATAATTTAAAGAGATTTGCAATTGTACAGAATGAGGGTGAAGTCTGATGGCCAACTAAAGGGGCTTGAGGTTAGCCAAATTGGTCTGATGATATGGACAAGCTTAGGGTTTATTATTCACTATATACATAAGAGATGGCTTTTTTTTCTTCTAGGGAAAACACTACTCCGCCGTTTCCGCAACAATCCATCTCTCTCTTTCTCTCTATGATCTGATCTTCATCATCCGACAGTTCTTCTTCTTCAAATCGTTTGAAGTATGATTTATTGAAATTGGATTTGTATGAAAAATGCATAATCCAAGTTGTTAAATTTCACACAATGATTTCTCCTCTCAACTTCAAAATTTGGTTTTGTATGATTTCTCCTTTCACAATTGACATACATCCTTCAGCGACTGCATTTCTGTTCTTTGGAAGTCTCGTCTGTAGCTTTTCTTGCTCTAAAGTTAATCTTTATGACTCCATCGAATGCAGTGAGCAACTCTGGTTGCCAAATCTTCATTAATCACATATTATGATGTCCTATACTAATGCATTTTCATGTAGAAGACAATTGAGACAGATGGTGGTGTGAAAGTAGATCTAGACATGTGTAAGTGAGTTTGCTTCTCGACTTTGTGTGATCAGGATATGGTGGTTAATGTTTAATTTTGATTGGATTATCCATCTTATTTCCATTTCTCTTCTGCATCTGGAACAATTAAAATGTCAAAGTAAATTGAATCCATTGATGTATCAAAATGCTTTAGTTTCAATATCTATCAATCACATAAATTGCTTCCGTAACATTGTTGTACTTATAAAGCCAAGAATCAACGTATTCCTTGCTTGGCTTGTATATTTTCACTAGCAAATTTCAGATTCTCAAAACACTCTAGGATGTTAAAAATTGAAGAGATGGGAATTGAAATGTTGATGATTCTCGTTGCCTTCTGAAACTTTGTTGTGATTTTAGTACTGCCATGGGTTGGTAATTGAAATGTTGATGATTCTCGTTTCCTTCTGAAACTTTGTTGTGATTTTAGTATGTGTGTAACTGCCATAAAACCTGTTCCTTGTTGGAGTTTGAAAATGCTGCTATTTAAAATGTTGGTATAACTTGGGGGTCCTGAACTATCTCCCTCTCCACTTGTTCATGCTGATACTCTGGAATCCCCTGTTGCAGGCAGAACTCTGCTGCATCTCAGCTATCTACTTCAATTTCCAGTAGTGAATTAGAAATTAAAGAAGAACTTCACCTAATGAAGAAAGCATGTAAGGAATAATCTTTTTTTTTTTTTTTTTAGCTTCATTAAGCTGAAACGTTAGTGTCCGCATAGTATGTTAATGCTGAGCAGAACTAATTATGTTTTTGGATTGTGTTTTCTGGTTTATGAAAGAAGTAATTTTGGGTATTAAATTCTTCAGCGATTTTCCTTTATATTTGTGAATGGGGATAACTGGATGCTATTGCTAAATTTCGTGGTTGATAATTGATTGTTGTTCCCTGGGAATATTGCTTAATGATTTTCCATAGAGATAGGAAAGATCCTGGGATTAGGCGATTAAATGTTTCAAGATGATTTGCAATGGTCAAGATGGATTACTTTGACATTCATTGACTGTGGTTTGTGGTGGTTACGGGTAAAATTTTTAAATGGTGGATATAGGTGTTTACAGATATAACAGAAAGAGGTACCCACTAGAATTTTTCTTGGAAGTTCAGACTTTTAGTGCTGGTAGTGCAAAAATCTCCTCAATGCAGATGGGCGCACAAAAATAAAATTATTTACACGAGGGAGCATGCTTTGCAGAATGGTAACGAACATACTTGCTTGACTTGTTTTCACCAGCTAATTTCATGTTCTCAACAATGTCTGGGATGTTAAAAAACGGAAGAGAACCTGCTTCCTGTAGAGTTACTATTTCATGAGCTTACTTTGCTTGACCACACATCTCTCTACAAAAGTTTAGTCTTCACTAAGAGTTCTCTGACCTTCGACTAACACTCTTATTCAGAATGGTGTTGGAGATTAGGGAGAGTATGATGTACTTAGGGCTAAGGTTATTAAAGAAGTGATCTTCCCCAATCAGTACAAACTCTCATGGTTTGATGGAAAGGGTTTAATCCCATGTGGATTATGCGCTCGAATGTTCGAATCCAACAGATGCCATTGATGTCTGTTGATGAAGAGAAACCTGTTGGTGAAAAGATATGTCTTTTCCCAACAGATGCAAAAACCTCTATAAGAAGCATCTCCCCAACTCGTTTCAAATCATCTCTCGAAAAAACCTTTCTCTGTTTTTCTCTCTTTTCTGAAGCATTATCAGAACCCTTTTTTACATGTGTTCTTGATTGAATCAAGGGGTGCAAACCTTGAATTCAATTTTCTATCGTAGGTATTTCATTGTATCCGAAGGCATTATTTCACATACCTGTTGTAATCGCCAATTCATTGGGAGGGTAGAAATAATTGTCTAAAAGAAATCGTATGAGCCTTGAAAGCTTTTGAGTACACAATTTATTTCTGTATTATTTCATCTTCTATTGAAACCCGTGTTTTCCAATAGAAAGTAGATCTCTTAAAAAAAATCCTTTTTCACTTAGATAGGGTTGAAATTATGATTATTTTTTCCTCAGAAAAATGTAATGTTTCATTTGGAGTATTTGGTTTTCCTTTTCTCTTCTACATTTAATGTATAAATACCTGATTGAATTTGATGTATGAAGTTTAGTCTTGGCTTGTACATATACTGAAATTGCGATTCATTTTGGGTTTGGATTTTTATTTCTATTTTGGCTTCATCTATTGATGTATCAAAATGTTGTATGTTTTTGTGTATCCATCAATCACATAAATTGGTTCCTTGAAGCGAATCGATGTAAGATTGGCATATTCCGTATTTGTCTTCACAGGCAATTACAAAATAACTAATGGATGGAAATATGATAAAACCTGCTGCTTGTGGAGTTTGAAAATGCAGCAATCTAAAATGTTTCTTTTAATACTACATGGCATCTATTAAAAACTCCATGGAGGAAACTTAAGCTTTTTTTAAGCAACAGAGCCGGCAAAGCTTTGAAGTGTTGGAACATAGTTAAGAATTAGAATTGAAGGATGAATGATGTATTTGGGTGTGTACAAAAACATAATAAAAATATGATGAAATGAAGTTACTTTAACTACATTTGTTCTTCCTTAATATCAACCGAAGCATCTCTTTTTAGTACCAGCAATGAAAATGCCAAGGCAACCTAACAAGCTATGGGAGTCGGCCGCTTTTGAATTTTGGATAACCCTATATTTTGCTAACTTCTCTGAAATAGATAAACTCAAAAATATTTGCTGATTAGTCTCGACTTGTATGCATTTTCTTAACTAAATGATAGATATTAGTTGTTTTGTGTGTATGCTTGATGTTAACATTTATGCGTTTTGACTAATGATTTAGTTCCTCTCTAGTTTGTTTTTTTAACTTTGCTAATTTGTTGGTTTTGGACTAAGTCTACTGATGATTTCTTGTTGAGTCGGTCACTTTAAGTCAAGTTAGTCAAAAGTCTTCATCATTGGGCATGGGCTCAAATTGGACAAGGTGGTTTGCTAAACATCGATTTCTAGAGATAAAGGTAGGCTTAGGGTTTAGTTAGTATTATATATATAAGAAGATGACCTCTCTTGCTTTTATTTAAGGCAAACACTACTTCTCCTACATCTACATCTAAACTCCAGCCGCCGCTCCCACAACTGTCTTTGATCTTCATCATCCAACGATTCTTATTCTTATTAAAGAACTGCAAGCAACAATTATAGAAGAAGCATGAGTTATGAATCAAATCGGTTTGTACAAGAATCTCCTCTACATATACCGCATGGATAGAAGCTCAATTATTCTTGGATTTCACACAATGATTTCTCCTCTTAGAGCATTGGTATGGGTCGAATATTGCAAACCCTTCATTGTTAATCAAAGGGTTTAGAAACACACTTCTTCTCTAGATTAATGTCCTAATTCGGATAATATTTGGGGCTCTTCAAATGTTTAACAGGACTGTAGAAAGAGAAAGAAAAAGATCAGTAGTGTTGGTGGCTGATACGATCAGGGCTCTTCAGTTGTATTGAAGTATCAAAGTGCTGAAAAAGAAGCTCAAGAATAAGTAGTATCGGTGGCATTTCCAACACTCTACTCATCGAAGACTTGTTCAAGGACGATTCAGATTTGAATTTGCTATATGTAGTTTATCGATGTATCAAAGTGTTGTTTCTATATCCATGAAGTCAGTTGAATTGCTTCCTTAGCTTGATTTCAATTTTACGTAGTTGCACTTATAAAGCTAAGAATCAATATAAGTTGGCATCCCTTGCTTGGCCTAATCTTTTATCACCAGCAAAACTCATGTTCTCAAAAACCTGCGGATAATGTTTTTGCTCTTTGCCTTTTGGAATTCTACACCATTTACATTGAGTTTTTGTTTCTTGTAATATTGATCTACTTTTCTTTGTTCAGTACAAAAATCGACTTAATTTTCCCTATAGTGGGGATGCACGCACAAAAATATTATCTGAACATATTTGCTCACATACATGCAGTTGGATTGACAAAACAAGAAATTTTGTAGGCTTGGCATACATCCATTTGTATTAGGTGGTTCGCCAAGAACCATTTTTTGGGGACCATGGTTTTTTTGGGACCATTGTTTTATTTTGGGTAAGACATTAGAAGTAATTCTAGGTTAACCCTTATCTAAATATTTATATTAATACCAAAATTACCCTATTGATTATTTTTGTATAATGATTAGTTAGTGTGATTAATCATTGATTAAGGTTAAATTAATAGATTTTTTTTTAAATAAGTATAATTATTGAGTGACTAAAGTGATAGAAGAAGAAGAAGAAGATGGAGAAAAATATTATTTTGGGATGGGTGAATATGGAGAAAAAACATCCTCTGGGTACCTAAGTATGCTTGTAACTTAGTGAATGTTGCTATAAATGGCCTAAAATATCTTCAAAATCAAAATTGTAACTAAAAAATTTCAACCAGGTCAACAAAGTTCGGTTATATTATATGAAGAACATGTAACCAAACTTTCTGCAAATGCATTTCGGTTAATAAATCCAAAATCATAAGCAACCAAACCATAGTTTTAATGGAGTTTTTGCGTGTTTGGCTAGCTGATGAAAAATAAAATGTAACCAAACTACTATGCTTTAGTTTACAGAGTTTTGTTCGGTTCAGTCTACTCGACCACGTTGTAACTAAACTTTAAACAACAGAGTTCGGTAAGTTCGCAAAATCTCTACGAACCAGTCATTCAGCCGAACCCTTAGTTTTTCCATGCACTTAAAGTCTATAGGTTCATCATGATCGCAACGTTTACAAAACATTGTCGAACTCTACATTTGGCTAACATAAAAAATTGCGAGTTAACCGAACTCATTATATAGGTTTTCAGAGTAAAGTTCGGTTAGGAACTTTTTTTCTGTGATTATACCAAACTCAACATTCGGCTATATAGAGAAGAGTTCGGTTTTGAAATTATTTTTTGCGTATTAACCGAACTCATTATATAGGTTTTCAAAGTAAAGATCAGTTAGGATTTTTTTTTTTTTTTGCGATTAAATCGAACTCAACATTTGGGTATACATAGAAGAGTTCGGTTTTGAAATTATTTTTGTGACTCAACCGAACTCAGGTGTTCGGTTAGGAAACAAAAAAAAATCTTAGCCGAAGTGTTCTTCGTGTTCTTCATTTTTAAAGGTTTCGTTGTAAAACTAGGGTTTTTTCAAAATTATCCTAACCGAACTTACTATTGTAACCTCCAAATTCAACATATTTTGATGACTACGGCTCAAAATTTCATTCCAAAACGAATTAGAAGTAATGGATTTGTGGGAAAATACTTATGGATAGGTTTGTTTATAAAAGATTGATTAATCGACGATAAAAATTTGATGATTTTGGTTAAATTTGTATATGATCAAGTTTAGATGATCATAAATTGATGAAGAATAGAAGAAGAAAAATTGTAGAATAGAGGAAGAAGAAGTTGTAGATTAGTTATAATTTTATTCTTTTCTTTTTTAGGTAAAAGGGTAAACTAGCCATCCCCACCTTTTAGGACACCCCTTATAATTATAGGAAAGGTGGCCTAATCAAATCATGGTCCCCACAAAAAACCCATGGTCCCCAAAGCTGTAGAGAGTAGAGATAAGGGAAGGCAGGCTTAGGGTTTACTATTTATACATTAAGATGACAAACACTACTTTATTTACTATTCCTGCAGATACATCTAAACCCCAGCCGCAGTTTTCACATTTCTACCTCTGATCTTCATCTTGTTCTTTTGAAATTCATAGAAAGAAATAGAAGAAGAATGAGTTATGAATCACTGATATTTGGGTTTATATGGGAACCTTTACATATAGCCCGGTGGTGGGAGACAAATTCATCTTTATTTAGCATAATGATTTTTGCTCTCGGAATTAAGTCCAAGAAAGTCTGTGTATCCTGATTCATTTTCTATATTAATGGAACCATCTTCTTAAGCAGGAGATTGATGGCTGCTGGAATTTTGTAGGAGAAAAAGCATAACCAATGTATTTCTGGGGACGATTCAGTGGAATCATGATAGACACATTTTTGTGTATGAATTGTCCTCAGTGTCTCTATTGTTAGTCCCGATTTTTGTATTAATTTTGGTGTTTTTATGTTTGTTTAGGTGTTATTACAGAATTACACTTATGCGGAAAAAGTTGCTCGAAAAGTGCTATATGGACCCCGGGAGAAAAGTACTAAAGGCACCCTCATTTTGGATAAGGGCACCCCAAGCACCCCAGCTGTTAGAGGCACCACTGCTTTGGATCGGGGCACACCACCTTCTTCATTTCAAATTTTGGTTTTGGCGGGAAAACGAACTCTACTTATGGAAGATTTGTCGATCACATTTCGATTGGGTTAGAGGGAGATTCAATCACTGAAACTTCATGGGTAGACGTGATATGACTGTAGAATGTTGGTATAGTCGTTGGTTTCGGTTATATTTGGCTAGACAATCCATGAGTTCAAAACATGGCAGTCCGTGCATGGGAGAGATATTCACGAGTTTGTATGAGTTTTGAACGTGATTTATACGTGTACGATGACTCCATCAACAATAAGGAACGTGTAGAAGAACGCTTGTAATAGGAAACAGCATGGAGGAGATAAAAAAGGGAAGATATTCCCGTATCCTGCATGAGAATATCACCAAGTTATGGAGGATTGTTAGTAGTTATGGAGTAATATTTTTTGGTGTCTATGGCTATATAAAGGGTACTCGCGCACCACAGAGCGGTTACGGAGATATTGGGAGAGTTTGGGAGACAATAGAGCAATCGAAATCAAGTTGCGAAAAAAATATTATCTGCTGCTGCAAACTGAAGATCGTGAAGAACAGACTTCTGAAAACCGTCGTTTACGCTACAGTGTAAACGACTCAATCTGTGGGTGGTAGAAAAGGAGAGATTGTATCGTTCTTTGTAACAACTCGGTTTGCAACACTTATAACTGTTACAAACCTGATTTTCACCACTTTTTCACTCTTTTCATCATTTGTAAACCATTTTTGAGCAATAATAATGAATTTTGATTGTGTTTCCAACATGATGAGCGGCTAATTCTCTCACGTAATCAAGGCAATGGATGAAGCTATCTACACATGAATAATGGGTAACTATTTCATTCTCTCTAATATTTAATTACAATTCACTCAATCACAGCTTTTGCAGAGTTTTTAATTGTTTGCATAATTTTCTTCATTAGTTGTGATTCATTTAGATAGGTTATGCTTTGTATTAAGATAATCTATGCTTAGGGGATACAATTAATTTTTGAGAATTTTCCTGATTATTTGTGAATTAATAATTAATGGATTTAAAGGCTAATTAGAGTTATGAAATATTCAATATCATTCATTCATGTGTAATAGTGGATTCCAGTGTCTTGGTTATTCCTAATATCTTGAAATCAATTTTAATCTAAGTTTTCTTTACTTTTAAGTTTTATTAAATCTAAAATCCGTTGCCTTCACAAGTCTCAACGAACTCTTTACTACAACATCATTGATAAATACCATCAATTTTTGGCGCCGTCGACACGGAGCTTGTCTTTAGGCTAGAGTTTTTAGATTTTTATTCTTTTCTTTTTTAGGTTTTTATTTGTTTTTACTTTATTTGTTCTTCTTTACGTTTTTGTTTTTGTCTTTTTACTACAGATTTTGGAATTTGGAGCGAAAGAAAAATTTGCCAAATCTTTTGGTGAATACTTAAAGTTTGGAGTTAAAGACAAAGCGAAAGGAGCGAAAGAAGAAGATTTTTTTTTATTATAAAAAGAGAGTTTATTTCTTTAGATTGTAGTAGGATTTCTTTATTCTTGTAAAAAAAATTTAGCAGTTTACTTTACTTTTTTTTGACTTTGGACTTGGGCATTTGGACATTATTTTATTTTTTTAAACCCTACTGAAGGGTAGATTAAATATTAAACTGTTTGCACAGAAGTACGGTGATTATGATATCACCTCGGCCCCTCGGGTTCGTACACGACATAAGAGTCGTGGACCGAGTCGACTACAACGGTTCATCCCCCATCTGGTACGGGAGGTAAGTTTGTCGAAACACTCGCGAATCCCCTGTTAGCGAGTTACTGTATTCCTTCGTTTGCATATATGTTGAGGAACTGAAAACGGTTGTTTTAAATTCCTATTAAAGGGAAAGGACTGGCCATACAAGATAAGGGTTCAAATTTCATCACCATTCTCTTCTTGCCCGCCTTAGGAAAATGAAACTTAACGCGAACCTAAGCCTTAAAATTTGGAATAGAACGATACCTATAGGGTAACGAGCTTAATAGGAAACTCGTTCGAAAAATATTGGTTACTCTTTTGAGCATTCTTCGAAGTTCATGAAAGTTTCTGTGAGTTGAATGCGTGACTACGCCGCCTTGTAATGCGGTGAGGCCTTGGGTATCAAAGCTCCAGCAGCTTCCTTCGCCTCTATTCAACTTACTTAAATGCGGATTGATTCCAGAGGGGTTTGCTCAGATTGTAACGAATTCCCTTTCGAAGGATTAGAAGCTAGTCTAGAAAAAATCTAATTGGAGCCATCATGCTTTTTGTTTGCTAGAAAATTTTAGGTTTGCTTTGGTGGAGTCAGCCTACTTTGTGTTTTCTTAGAACCTCCCTTCCTTTTAGGATTTCTCTTTCTTCTTTTTATTTTCTTTTTCTAGTGTATTCCCGAGGTCCTTAGAGAACGGGCTTGGAAAAGAAACACTCTAGGTCGTTTGATTAGTGACAAACCTAGTAGTTCTTCTTGTGAATGAGGGGAGCTCGAAGACTCTTCTTTTGAGAGCCCCATTTTTGGAAACTTAAGTTTTGAGAATCTGTCTATTTGGGAGGAAAATACCCCTAGTACGTCAGTTGTGCCAGCAATGACTACTTTAAAAGATTACATGTTCCCAACTAGGGAAAACCGAGCTTCGTGCATTAAATTGCCAGCCAATACGGCTAATTTTGAGATAAAACCTAGTATTCTTCAGATGATCCTTATATTCTTAGGAAAAGATGATGAGAACCCTTATTTTCATATTAGGGATTTTGAGGAAATTTGTGGGACAGTTAGAATAAAAGACCTTACTGATGAAGTCATGAAACTTAAGATGTTTCCCTTTTCCTTGAGAGATAAATCCAAGACCTAGCTGAACAACCTACCATCTGAATCCATTGAAACATGGCAGGAACTGATTGCAGCTCTCTATATGAAATTCTACCCTAAGCATAAAACTGCAGCTGTTAGGCAGAAATTTAGTGCTAGTGTGCAACAAGAGGGAGAGTCTCTTTATAGGTTTTTAGAGAGATTCAATGATCTCCTATCCCAGTGTCCTCACCATGGATTTGATAAGATGAAACTTGTAGAAATTATTTATAATGGTTTAGACTATTCGACTAAATCCATGGTCGAGTCTATGTGTGCGGGTGAGTTCACTAATAAAACTGTTGATGATGCTTTTACCTTCTTAGGAACTATCGCTAAAAAATCCCAACAGTGGGAGCCTTGTGTTGAACCCCCTAAAAGACTCTTGGTCAATAGAAGTAGCACCAATGTGGTAGATACAAGCTTCGAGTCAGATGCTAAGTTTGTTGCTTTGTCTAAAAGGTTAGAAGCTTTGGAAATAGGTCAGTCTAAAAATAGGTCCCTTGTTGAACTTAATAGAACCTCTCAAGTCTCTAGTTGTGGAATAGAGCCCGATCACTCATTTTGGGAAGGTCATGTTAGTGAAGAACATGCCCATGCTGTCTATAACAATGTTAGGTTTGAGAACCGTCAGAAGTTTGACCCATATTCAGAGACATACAACCCTTGGTTGGAGAAACCATCCTAATTTCTCTTGGTCAAAAGGACAAAATCAAGGTCAGTCCAGTAATTCTCAGCCTCTCCCAGGTTTTGGTTATAATAAGAATTTTTCAGGTCAAGCCCAGTTCCAGAACCCTTCTGAGAATAGAATGACTAGATTAGAGGAATCCCTTAGTATCTTAAAAATGATCCAATATATGCTATCACAAAGCCAGGAATTGTTGATAAAGAGCCAGGTTAATTTTCAATAGGAAACCAAGCAGAATTTTAAGAATAATTCCCAGTCTCTTGCTAAATTAGAACTTCAAGTTGGCCAGATAGCTAAGTTTATTAGTGAGAGAGAAGAAGGAAGGTTCCCTAGTCATACTAATCCTAACCCTAAAGGAGAGAAACCGTACAATCATGTGAATTCTGTTACAACCCTTAGGAGCGGAAAGAAAGTTGACAATAAGGTCGCCATGCCTGAAAGTGAACATGCTATAGTTCACCCTTCTGAACCAGAAAACCGAGGAGACTGATAGAGTCTCTAAAGAGACCAATAAGTGTCATGTTGAGCCCGTCTTTGTTCCCAGAGCCCCGTTCCCCCAGCTGCTCATTCCAACTAAGAGCGAGTCCAACTTTAAAGATATTTTGGAGGTTTTTAAGCAGGTAACTATCAACCTACCATTGTTAGATGCGATTAAGCAGATTCCCGCTTATGCCAAGTTCCTTAAGGACTTGTGTACACGAAAGCGTAAGCTTAGTGTTCAAAAGAAAGCCTTCTTAGCTAGTCATGTGATTTCTATTATTCAGAATACCACTACCCCTAAGTACAAATACCCAGGGTCCCCTACCATTGCTTTCACAATAGGTAAATACCGTGTTGAGAAAGCGTTGCTTGACTTAAGAGACAGTGTGAACTTACTTCCATACCATGTGTACCTTAAGCTAAGACTCGGTGAGATGAAACCTACCAAGATGACTCTTTAGTTAGCTGATAGGTCCGTTAAAATTCCTCGTGGTGTGATCAAGGATGTTCTTATAGAGGTCGACAAGTTTATTTATCCAGTGGATTTTGTTATCCTAGATACCCACCTTGTCCCTGACCTAGAAAACCATATACCGGTAATTTTAGGTCGCCCGTTTTTAGCTACATCCAATGCGATCTTTAACTGTCGAACTAGTATTATGAATTTGTCTTTTGGTAATATGACTATTGAGCTGAACGTCTTTCATATTAGTAAGCTACCCTTTAAACTAGATGACTCGAACATAGAAGAGGTGAACATGATAGGAACATTAGTCGAGGATTCATTACCAAACACTTTGTTAGAAGATCCACTAGAGAAATTCCTAGCTCACTTTGGGATTGATTTTGATGATGATGATGTGATTAATGAGGTGAATTCTTTGTTATATTCAACCCCTTTGATAGACACTAGTAATGGCTGGAAACCTAAGTTCGAACCTCTACCCGTTTCTGAGTCAACCCTAGTTCCTTCGTTAGAAAAGCCTCCTAAATTGGACCTTAAACCATTACTATATACCTTGAAGTATGTGTTTTTAGGCCCATCTAAAACTTTACCTGTGATTATAGCATCCTACTTGGATAGTGATCAGGAAAATAGGCTAGTAACCGTCCTTCATAATAACTAGGAAGCTTTAGGGTGGACCATAGCAGACATTAAGGGTATAAGTCCTACTGTTTGTATGCATCAGATCTATTTAAAGGAAGATACCAAACCTTCTAGGGAGATGCAACGTCGACTGAACCCTAATATGAAAGAAGTAGTTCGAACCGAGGTTCTTAAGCTGTTAGATGCAGGCATTATCTGCCCTATTTCAGATAGTAAGTGGGTCATCCCCGTTCAGGTTATTCCTAAGAAATCTGGTATTATTGTAGTCCAGAATGATAACAATGAGTTAATCCCAACCCGAATGACCACGGGTTGGCGTGTCTGTATTGACTATAGAAAATTGAACAAGGTCACTAGGAAGGACCACTTTCCCTTCCCTTCATCGACCAAATGCTAGAAAGATTAGCCGGCCGTAGCCATTTTTGCTTTTTAGATGGATTTTGCGGCTATAATCAGGTTCCTATTGCCCCAGAAGACCAAGAGAAAACCACTTTTACATGTCCCTTTGGTACCTTTGCGTATAGACGCATGCATTTCGGGCTATGTAATGCCCCTGCGACCTTTCAACGTTGTATGTTGAGCATATTTTCTGACATGGTAGAACGGTTCTTAGAGGTCTTTATGGATGATTTTTCAGTGTTTGGTTCGTCTTTCGATAAGTTCTTGCATCATTTGTCATTAGTTTTAACTAGGTGTAAGGAAAATAATTTAGTGCTTAATTGGGAAAAATGTCATTTCATGGTTCGTTTAGGAATAGTTCTAGGGCATATCGTATCTTCGAAGGGTATAGAGGTAGATAGAGCCAAAGTTGACCTTATTAAAACTTTACTGGTCCCAAAAACCGTAAAAGATATTAGGTCGTTCTTAGGGCATGCAGGTTTTTATCGTCGATTCATTAAGGATTTTAGCTTAATTTCTAGACCTCTTTGCAATTTGCTTGCAAAAGATGCTAAGTTTGTCTTTGATGATGCTTGTTTAGAGGCTTTTGAGAAGCTTAAGTATTTACTCACTACCATTTCCATAGTCCAGGCACCCAACTGGAACCTACCCTTTGAGATCATGTGCGATGCTTCAGATTATGCTATTGGTGTTGTGCTAGGTCAGCGAGAAAACAAATTACTTCATGTGATTTACTATGCTAGTAAAACTCTGAATGAAGCCCAGATGAACTATACCACTACCGAGAAGGAACTATTGGCCATTGTGTTTTCCTTAGATAAGTATAGATCCTACCTCTTAGGTTCTAAGATCGTTATCTATACTGATCATGATGCTTTGAAATACCTTTTGTCTAAGAAGGATACCAAACCTAGATTGATTAGCTGGATCCTTTTATTACAAGAATTTTGTCCAGACATTAGAGACAAAAAGGGTGAAGAAAATGTAGTAGCAGACCACTTGTCTAGGATAATTGTTAGTTCCCCTGATGATTCCCTTCATATAAGGGACAACTTTCCTGATGAAAAATTGTTCTCTGTTTCCCAATCACCTTGGTATGCGAATATAGTGAACTATCTTGTTACTGGTCGAATGCCCCAACATTGGGGTAAACAAGATCTTTCTAGGTTTTTAGCCGAGGTTAAGCACTTCTTTTGGGATGATCCTTATTTATTTAAGTATTGTCCAGACCAGATTATTAGGAGATGTATACCTGAGGGTGACCAGTTCAGTATTATCTCCTTTTGTCATGATCATGCTTGTGGGGGTCACTTTAGTGCTAAGAAGACTGCTGCTAAGATATTGCAGTGTGGATTTTATTGGCCTTCGTTGTTTAAAGACTCCCATAGTTACTGTGTTACTTGTGAACGTTGCCAGAAATTTGGAACCATTTCCCATAGGAATATGATGCCCTTGAACCCGATTTTAATTGTTGAGGTCTTCGATGTATGGGGTATTGACTTTATGGGTCCATTTCCTAATTCTTTTGGTAACCTATATATCCTTGTCGCCGTAGACTATGTTTATAAGTGGATTGAGGCGGTTTAATGTAAAACCAATGACCATAGGGTTGTTCTTGCGTTCTTGAAAAATAATATTCTTACACGTTTTGGTACACCGCGAGCTATAATTAGTGATGGAGGGTCGCACTTTTGTAATGGACCTTTTAAGATTTTGATGAAGAAATATGGTATTACACATAAGGTAGCTACCCCATATCATCCACATACTAGTGGTCAGGTAGAGGTTTCCAATAGGGAGATAAAACGTATATTAGAGAAAACAGTTAATCCTAATCGGAAAGACTGGTCGTCTAGGCTCACTGATGCCTTATGGGCTTATCGTACTGCGTTTAAAACCCCCATTGGAATGTCTCCTTATCGGCTTGTTTATGGAAAGGCATGTCATTTACCTGTTGAGTTAGAACATAGAGCTTATTGGGCTGTTAAGCAGATAAATTTTTCACTTGACAAGGAAGGATCCCATAGGAAATTCCATCTCAATGAGTTGGACGAGATTCGTATAGATGCTTACGATAGTGCGAAGGAGTATAAGAACAAAATGAAACTTGTGCATGATATAAATATTTTACGGAAGTCATTTTATCCAAGTCAAAAAGTTCTTCTGTATGATACCCGCTTGCATCTTTTCCCTTGGAAGTTACGTTCTCGGTGGACGGGTCCTTTTATTGTTCGCACTGTTTTTTCCTCATGGAGCTATTGAGATCGAGACACCAGATGGTAGTATTTCTTCGAAGGTTAACGGTCATAGATTGAAACCCTTTTTAGAGCCATTTCCTACAGGTGATGTTGAGGAGGTCCCTATGGAGGACCCTGTTTACCCTTGATTGACCATTGAGGTAGTTGTATGTTGTACATTAGTTTTGTTTTTCTCTCTCTTCACCTAGGTACTATCTCTCCAACTTCTCCTCGTGTTATTTTACTTTTGGTATTGCTCTTTCATTAGAAACATTGAGGACAATGTTAGATTTAAGTTTGGGGGTGGGGAAGAACTTTTTAGTGGCACTTTTGAAACTTCTAGAGTCACATGGTATCCGGTTAGCTAAGTTTACATACTTTTTCTCACCGAAAAGATAGAAATTGGAATACTAGGGTTAACAACCTATTGAGACATTAGAGAAAAAGACATTGAGATCCTTGAAATTCATGAGAGAACTTGTTCCTTTCAGAGGGTAATTGTGATGGACCAAACCATCCATGATGGAAAGGAAAGTAGGTCAGGAAATGCCAGAAAGACAAAGAAACCTCACAATGTAGTCTTAGTTACTGTATTACTACTCTCTCTCAGTATAAACTTATCATCATCAACAAACGGAGCGACATCAAAATCTATGAAGAAAGTTGAAGACGTTTAAGGTTTAGAAGCAACAATAGAAAATAATAATTCAAAAATCAAAGTTGAAGACTTAGTTACGAGAAAATGATATAAGTTTTTGAAGTTCATGATACTAAGACATTACAAGTTGCGAAGATCCAAGTGTTAAATTCCTTCTGTGATGGCCATGTAAATTTTTTTGTCTTGTTTCCCCTTTTTTGTCTTGTCTTCGCAACTATATGGCCAGTTATGATGCTAATGTGCGTGTTGGGGATTTTATTTTCCATAGACTAAGTGTGGTAGTACAAAATAGGGTTGGAGCCCAGCTTGTTGCTAGGCTCCCGACAAGTTTTTTGTCAGATGAGTTTTCTTTTGAATAATGTAACCATTTTCTTAATTAAAAAAAAAATAATTAAATTGAAAAAAAAAATGAAAAATGAAAAAAAAATATATAATATAAAGTTTAAATTTAAATTTTGTTCAATAAGGCCATAGGGAAGTAGAAATCTAAAAGGAAGTCTCAAGTGAGGAATCAAAGAGAAGAATTGTCAAGGTTCTATGAGGTTCAAGAGTTTATTATCAACAGTTGAAGCCGAAGAAGACATTGTTTCTACTGAGGACTATGAGAGAGTCGAAGAAAGATACATTTGGTTGCATTGTTAGTCCGCTTTCAATCTGACACAAGATCTTTCCAGCACTTGTTCAACTCATTACACGTAATTAGTCCCGATGTGTAGAAGATGTCCCTCTCATTTTTATCTCTATCCTAATCTTATGTAGCTGTAAATCAGCGGACGCATCTTACAATGTTTATCTAGTTGTGTCGCGGATATCTCTTTATCTAGCAGTGTTGCGGATGTGTCTCCTCTTTTCTTCAGTCAGCTTTAGAGCTGACACCTTTAATTTCTCTGGCATTCTAGTCACTTGGAGATAGGTTGAGAATTTGTATGTCCTCATAGCTCTTTGGATACTTGTGACCAATTAGAAGTACAGGTTTTGTGGGTACACCTTTGGTAAACCCTCCGGAGACAACACTCCGTCACTAGGGCCACCTAGCGGTTTAACGGCTTGATGCACGTGCTAAGTGTAGTCATTTTATTTTCTAGATTAGATTTGCTCGGGACTAGCAAATAATAAGTTTGGGGGTATTTGATAGACACATTTTTGTGTCTGAATTATCCTCAGTGTCTCTATTGTTAGTCTCGATTTTTGTATTAATTTTGGTGTTTTTATGTTTGTTTAGGTGTTATTGGAGAATTACACTTATGCGGAAAAAGTTGCTCGAAAAGTGCTATATGGACCCCGGGAGAAAATTACTAAAGGCACCCTCATTTTAGATAAGGGCACCCCAGGCACCCCAACTGTTAGAGGCACCACTGCTTTGGATCGGGGGACACCACCTTCTTCATTTCAAATTTTGGTTTTGGCGGGAAAACGAACTCTACTTCTGGCAGATTTGTCGATCACATTTCGATTGGGTTAGAGGGAGATTCAATCACCAAACTTCATGGGTAGACGTGATATGACTGTAGAATGTTGGTATGGTCGTTGGTTTCGGTTATATTTGGCTAGACAATCCATGAGTTCAAAACATGGCAGTCCGTGCATGGGAGAGATATTCACGAGTCTGTATGAGTTTTGAACGTGATTTGTACGTGTACGATGACTCCAGCAACAATAAGGAACGTGTAGAATCATGCTTTCCATAGGAAACAGCATGGAGGAGATAAAAAAGGGAAGATATTCCCGTATCATGCATGAGAATATCACCGAGTTATGGAGGATTGTTAGCAGTTATGGAGTAAGATTTTTCGGTGTCTATGGCTATATAAAGGGTACTCGCGCACCACAGAGCGGTTACGGAGAGATTGGGAGAGTTTGGGAGACAATAGAGCAATCGAAATCAAGGTGCGAAAAAATATTCTCTCTTCTTTAAAACTGAAGATCGTGAAGAATGACTTAGAAAATCGTCGTTTACGCTACAGTGTAAACGACTCAATCCGTGGGTGGTAGAAAAGGAGAGCTTGTATCATTCTTTGTAAAAACTCGGTTTGCAACACTTATAACTGTTACAAACCTGATTTTCACCATTTTTTCACTCTTTTCATCATTTGTAAACCATTTTTGAGCAATAATAATGAATTTTGAGTGTGTTTCCAACATGATGAGCGGCTAATTCTCTCACGTCATCAAGGCAATGGATGAAGCTATCTACACATGAATAATGGGTAACTATTTCATTTTCTCTAATATTTAATTACAATTCACTCAATCACTGCTTTTGCAGAGTTTTTAATTATTTGCATAATTTTCTTCATTAGTTGTTATTCATTTAGATAGTTTATGCTTTGTATTAAGATAATCTATGCTTAGGGGATACAATTAATTTTTGAGAATTTGCCTGATTATTTCTAAATTAAGAATTAAAGGATTTAAAGGATAATTAGAGTTATGAAATATTCAATATCATTCATTCATGTGTAATAGTGGATTCTAGTGTCTTGGTTATTCCTAATATCTTGAAATCAATTTTAATCTAAGTTTTCTTTACTTTTAAGTTTTATTAAATCTAAAATACTTTGCCTTCACAAGTCTCAACGAACTCTTTACTACAACATCATTGATAAATACCATCAAATCATGCCCCACAAATCTAATCATTTCTTTTGCAGCCTCTCTGTGTAATGATTTCTTTGCAGTATTACTTTTCCTTTGATCTCTTGCAATTCAAACTGATAAAATGTCTAAATGTGTAGCATTTCCAACGCTCTACCCAACTCGTTGAAGGACGATTCAAAGGATTCATGCACCACAAACCTACTACTACGTACGATTCAGCGAAAAATCCAGTTGTGAGTAAATGTGTCTTGCTTTGCAAATTTCTGAATTTGGTATATGTATTTTATTATGTATCAAAGTGCAGGTTGTTTCTATATCCATGAAGTCGGTTGAATTGCTTCCTTAGTTTGATTTCAATTTTACATCGTTGTACTTAATTAAAAAGCTAAGAATCAATGTAAGTTGCCATTCCTTCCTAGACTCATCTTTTTTCACCACCAAATTTCATGTTCTCAGAAACTCTCAGATACTAAAATAAATGAAAAGAAACGAAAGAAGAGATGGAAATTGCAGTGTTGGTGCTTGTTGCGCTTTGAAGCAATGTTTTTCTTTTACTGAAATTGGGTCAAGCATGAGTTTTTTAGGCTTGAACAGGATCACAAGTCGACGAATATTAGCTAATTTTGTGTGTACTTAATGATGTTCTTTGCTTGTATCTGATTAGTGATTTACTTCCTCTGTATAATTGTTTTCTTTTTCCTTCGCTAATACGTTTGTTGTGGAGGGTGGCCATTGCCGGTTCAGTCTGTTCCTTGAAACCAAGTTGGTTTATGGAATGGGCATAGGGATTGATGAGCACTGCTATCCAAAGTCAGAGTCTTGATTATGGAAACAACACTACATCATGAAGTTACTTTTTTCCCTACAACTTTGTACTTTTCGTTTTATTAGATAGTTAGGGTATTAGTATTACGCTGTTACTGCCCAATTCAGATGATCATATGGTCATTCTAGGATTTTGAAGACAAGGTCTTGATGAGATTATGGATTGTTCTGGCAGTTCCTTGGGACTAAACTAACTCCGCCACTAAACGGGAAAAGGTAATAAAAATTTGTAAAGGATGGTTTGCTTCTTGGAAGAGAAAGATTTTCCTAAGCATGGGATGATTCCAATGATATTAAAAAAACACCACTGTGTGGGTCGGAAAAATGTGCGCAAACCTTTATATTGAAGAAGCATGGGTATTAGCATGGTGTTAGTTTTTCTCTTGTGGTTTCAAAAACAGTGGAGCATATTCTTATTCATTGTTGAGTTGTGCATGGCATTTGTAATTACTTTTTGGGGTCTGCTGGGAGAAGAAGTGATATATCTCAATCAGTTCGAGATCTCATGGTTCACTGGAAAGAGTTTAAAACACATCCACGATTCAAAGATACATATACTGATATCATTAATGAAGTAACTGAGTAACATATCAGTCCATAGTGTTCTGAAGTTGCTGAGACATACAAAGAGGTTTGCAATTGTGAAAACTACTACCACACCCATTCTTTCACATTCTCCTACTGTGAAACCCACGCCCACAAAAAGTTAGGCACACACCCAGAATTTAATAAAATTGTGTTCAGATCTTTTTCTTCTTGTTATTCTAATATTCTATGTTTCGTCCTCTTCTTCTTTCTTATTCTCTTTCGGAACAACATCAGCAGGAGTTTCACTTGCAGAAGCTTTAACAAACCCGATTCTGAGATTTGTATCTAGAGATCGATTTGAGATTGATTATCGATGGCGGCGATTTAAGGGTGAAATCAAGAGATAAAGGTCAAGAATTAAGGGTGAAATAGAGATGAACTGATGAATAGAGATGAAATTGAAAGTGATTTAAGGGTGAAATCGAGAGAGAAAGGTCAAGAATTTGAGTTCTATATGATTGGAAATGATGGGTTTTCTCATATTTGAGTTCTGTAGTGGTGTTATGAGTCGAATAACTGAAAGACATCTCCCCATTTTCTCTCGTTGCTGCACCAGGTCCCTGCCGTCGTTCGAGCTATGAGTCCGGCGGATGATTACAAGGGGTTACTTAGAAACTACACAGGTCTCACAGTACAAGTTTGTCATGAATTGGGTTTGTTTCAGTAACGAGAAAATGACTGAAAGATCGTCTTCACAACTCAGATATTCAGCCGGTACTAGATTACTTCTTCAAGTATGCCATTGAGTGGTGAGTCTTTGCACAGTTTTATGAGAGGATTAAGAATCCAACAAAGGAGAAGGAGAAATGAATCAAGTTTGGGAGTTGTTTTGGTTGAATTTCATGGCAGGAAAATCAGTAAAAAAAATGGTTATGCAGCTGATTTTTCGTGTCTTATGTGGGATGTTTGAGAGGATATTCTTGCCATTGGCAGGTGTATCAAAGTTGGGTTATGGTGTAAATACATGATTTTGACCAAGAGCCCCCGAATAACTGAAAGATAATGGTTTGCATGGGAGTTAATGAAACATGAAAGAATATGATGATGTGGTTATGACTGCATAACATGTCATTCAGTCGAGAAATTGTCTGCATAACATGTTATGCATTCATGAAACTGTCTGCATAACCTGTTATACATCTACAAAATTTGTTGCATAATTTTTTATGCAAATCAGAACCTACAGCATAACACGTTATGTCAGAATTTTTGTTATTATTGTAACCAACAAAAACAAAGACAGCATAAATTGTCATGCACTTACAATAATATCTGCATAACATGTTATGCAATTGTGAAAATGGATGCATAACCTGTTATGCGTACGAAAATATGGCTACATACTGCATTATGCATCCATTTTTTATATGTACGTGCTAAAATCAACCAAAAAATGGTAATATAACTTGTTATAGATGCATAATTTTGTTATCCAAATGCATAATTTGTTATGCAGTGGAGAAAATGGTTGCATAATTCGTTATGCGTCTGCAAAATGTGTTATGCATCGTTTTTGGTGACTGCATAATGGTTAAGTATCAAATTTTCCCTAAGATGAGGATCACCTCCGATTTTTTCGTGAAAAACAAAAAATTGATATTGTTGTTTGTACTCGTTGCGTAGCTCTTTTAAAAAGATTTCCAACAATACAAAATTTATAAAATTCTAAGTTGCGGATTTTTAGATATGTTAAGTCCAAGTTACGCTTCCAATTATACCCCTGAAAAATTAGGCTGCATAACGAGTTATGCCTGAAAAGATAGTATGCATAACCAGTTATGTATCGAGTCATATAATAATTTCATATAATTATGGGTGTCACGGTATACAAAATTAATTGTGGGCCTGAGAACGAGAATATTATTTATTTTGGGTCTCCTTCTAATTTCCCCTTTGCAATTGTATAGAATGAGAGTGAAGTCTTATCGGCTTAAGTTATAAGACAAGGCTCGGGCTTGAGGTTAGCCGAAGTTCTGATGATAGGGAAATGCTTAGGTTTTATCCACTACCACGATATATATATATATTAGGACTTAACTCGTGCCGTAACGGCACGGGGCATCATTTTTTCATGGTGATCTATCTTTCAAAAATACTCTTAGATATAATCTTTTTCTTTTAGTTGGACTAAGCCTTTCACAACCCAAATGTTGCACAAATATATAAATGTTTCACCTTGCACACCAGTGATCCGGTACCTATATATAGTATACCCCTATAAAATGATACATAAATTAATGGAGAAAATAAACTCTTAGAAGACCCCATAACACGAATTGCCACTTTGGTTTTGATGGACAAATTAAGTTTGTCTAAAAGTACACTCTTGAGTGCAATTGGCAGTGAATAACCCCATTAGCAACCACGTACGGATTTTATTTTAATATCTAGGAAGACGTAATGTATATTGAGGGATACCTTGATGAACGGTTTTGCATCAAAAAATTCAAATGTATCTGGTGTACACTACTTAAACATATAAAATTTGAACTTGGGAGTAGCAACTGAGAATTGTTAGGTAATTTGTTATCGATTTTTGGAGTAGTCACTGATTGCCAACACATGTTAATGGGCGGCCCCAAGTGTTGTGCCATGCTTAAATTTTTTTAGTAGAACATCCGTAATGGCACGGGCATGTTCAGGTGTTGGTATCAAGCGACCATGTTCATTTCATGATTTTCGTGACAAAAAATCACCATGAATGTCCCACACGAATCTAAAAGTCACTAAAAGTAAGAGAACTTATTTCAGCTACTATAAGCGAACATCACAACCCAGTAACATTAGCAAACATGCATTCCAATATGGGAAAATATGAGGATGAGTTTATATCACAGCATGCATGTTGTCGTAATTAGTCTAATCCAAATTCACAGTTGTACAATCGACATAAGCTTCGATCAACCCATGAACAACCAACATTGCAACCAACATTCCAAGTTTAATCTTTTCTCATTTATAGTTTTGTACTGCAAGTGATCTAATTCTACCGCAATCCAAAAAACAACAACATAAGCCATCTTTTCTCTGCAATCGTTTCATCCAACTTTACCCATCGATCCATTAGTCAAATGACGCATAAGTCATCTATATCCACTTCATTTACTTCTTCCTACTACATCCCATAGACCCGGACATATTTCATCCTACATGATAGAAAAGGAAAAATATGTTTTATCAAACATTGGGTAATAAACATGGTGGGCAGTAAAAATGGCAGGGCAACAAAGGTTTTTTTTGTTTTTCATCAGATAGATTATGTAAAATTTCTATTACACCTACCCATAAACTCAACTTCATCTCAATTAAAAATATCAAAATTACAGAATCACATCCAACAAAATTATTTCAAACAACTAACATTCAAGGGAATTAAAGACAAAGGTATAGTTGATGAGACTTTCTTCACATTTAGTCGTTACATTGTTCAGGATGGGAAAAAGGCTATGACTAATAGTACAAACAATAAATTGGAACAAAGTAGTATTTGAGTTTCTCAAATTAAAATATATAAAGGAACTTACTCTAATTTATAAAAATTCTTGGAGAAAAACTCACCGGATGGATGACCTTTTACAGCAACATACTAATCACTTAATATTGAAGCACCTACACAACCAATCCTAAAAACATTGTTCAGAATTAAGTTCTTGTTCATGTGCAGAACAATGGATGGGAACTCTTATGGTAATTTTGAAATGGATTCAAAACTCAGGAGAAGAACCTATCAGATGTGGAGCATCTTTAAATCCAAATATCTTTCATATATCATGGAGAAATAATACAGAAAAGAGGTATTACTTGCAAGCAAGATATGTTCCAGCAGCAAGGAAAGAATGGAAGTCCGATGTTGTCCATGTTTCATCCTAGAGCAATAATAGTCTTGCATTTCATAAAATTACAATAATAATATGTCAGCAGTAAATATATTTTTTTGTTTGTTCATGTCCAAAAGTTAAATACAATGATAACAAATCGAAATTACGGGTTTGTCTTTGCAGCTAACTCATCGGTCAACATCTTCTCCACCTGATGTTGGCGTACTAAGATTTAAGACATTGCACGTGCTCATTGATATAATCAAGAGAGGGGAATTCTTTTAAACCTGTGTTAAAATGA
>JAJJWX010002143.1:0-218243 GCA_023529315.1 Papaver bracteatum | reverse complement strand
GAGAAGAGAAAGTGCGTTAAAAAGGCCAATATAACAAAGCCCAACTGCAAATGAGCAAATTTTGAGGGAATTAGCAGAAATGAGAGGGATGATAAATAATAGAAGAGAAGGTGGAAGAAGGCAACTTGATGAAGCAATCGAAGAAGCAGCTAGAACTCCCTTCACACAGGAAGTACAACTAAGAGGAATTTCTCCAAAATGCAATTTGCCAGTACTAAACAGTATTTTCGATGGGACTACTTTTGCTATTAAACATGTTAAAGCTTATGTTAGGTGTATGCTGGTGTGGGAGAATCATGATGCTGTTTTATGCAAGTTCTTTGCATCCAGTTTGACTGGCGAGGCGTTAAAATGGTTTGAGGGATTGCCGAAAAATACTATTACTTCTTTTGATCACTTACAAGCTACATTTTTGGGTGCATACATAAGCAACAACTCTTCACGACCAGGTATCGAAGATGTGTTTGGATTAAAACAGAGAATTGGCGAGAGTCTAAAACATCTAACCATAAGATGGAAGACAATGTGTAGTGAGATGTCGGGAAGATTAGATGAGAGATATCTTATTTTATCCTTCATTAATGCAATGTTTGCGACCAATTTGCTCTACATACAAATTTTTAGAATCAAAAACACCATCACAATGACTGAACTAAGAGAACTACAAGAAGAGTATATTGCTTTGGAAGAAAAACAAAACGAAATGGAGTCATACCCAATTGCAAACACCAGTTCTGTAGTGGCTAATGGAAGTTTTCTTCCCAAAATGATTAATAACGTGGAGAGCACCTCGCAAGTTCAAGCAGAGAAAATGGAGAGTAATGACAAACAAAATCTAGTGGCTATGGGAAGTCGTGATCAAGAAGAATTTGAAAGAGAGAAGAATTATTACAATCATGGAGGAAATAGTCAAATCCAAAGGCTTGACCAACCCCAAGAAACTTATGGTGGACAAAAGCAAAATAATTTCAGAAATCAGGGGATCATGAGAACCATATGGGAGGAGATTAAGATGCCACCCTTGAATGCTAGTGTAGAAAAAATCTGGGAAGCTATCATTTTAATGGAAAATATACCCTCGCCATGGAACATGGGGAAGGAACCACATCCTAACACTCATAATCAAGAATTCTGTCCTTATCATCATTTTCATGGGCATTCGATAAATAATTGTAGAAATGTAAAAAGAATAATCTTAAGAATGATCGATCAGGGGAAGCTAAATCATTTTCTAAAAGGGCATCAACAATCGCAACAATTGCCACCACCACTAGACGATCGCAGAATGACTAATGTAAAAGGAGCAGAAACTTTTGTTATAGAGGTTGGAACTAAAGCAAAGAATTTATTTTGTAATTCTATTGTGCATTCTTTCAGAACCATCGAAGATTTCCACGATAATGTCTTAAGTAGAGTCTTTGCCGAGATATGGATGGAAAAGAAATAATGAATATAGCGAGAATCTCGCCATTAGAAGAGTTGCGAAACAAATCCTTTCTTTTACAAAGACAAGAAATACCAGAGCCTGGCGAGCTGCATGATAACCCATTGGTGGTAAGGTTGGAAATAAAACCAAAGAAAGCAAAGAAGAAGAAGAAGAAGAAGAAGGTAAAGAAAACAATAACGAAATGGAAGAGTCTTGGGCCATTGATAGAATCCTAATTGATCTTGGCAGTTCCGTAGATATCCCTGTTCTACCACACCTACTGAGAACCATGGGTGGGAAAGATGAAGATTTGATACCATCGACATACATAATCTATGGTTTTAATGGAACTTCCAACAAGCCTAAAGGGGAGATCACAATGAGAATTCCGTTAAGAGGAATGACTTCCAAGATTTTATTTTGTGTTGTCGATATTGAATCACCATATAACGCCTTGATTGGTCGACCTTGGTTACACAGATATTGGGTGTTGCATCTACCTTTCATCGAGTGCATTAAATTCCCTCATCCAAATGGTGTTGGAGTAATTAAAGGAGATTGGGGAGAAAGTAAGAAATGTTATGAGATAGATATCAAGTCTTGTGAAGAAAGAGCAGGGAAGAACAACAATTGGAAATACAGAATTAAGCAACAACGGAGAAGTGACAAATTAATGGTTGATTCAATAGAAAAGCATGAAGAAGTAACTAACGAGTCCCTCGCAGATATCAAACAAATAATAAAACGCAGCAAAGGTACAGGTATAAAAAGAATAAAAGGAAGAAATGACAAGCAACTTGCGGGAAAACACTAAGCAAAAGAACAGATAATAAGGAAGATGAGAAGAATGAAGTGATAGAAAGATGAAATATGACGACGGATCGCTAGAAGTGGAAAGGTAAAGTTGTTTTTTCTGTTTGAGTGAAGAAAATGAAATTGAAAAGTTAAAAGAAATTATTGAGATTTGAAACTCGCAAGAAATTTTAAGAAACGCGAATATAATTTCACAGAGATTAAGAGAACGGGACAAACCTTTATGGCGTGCACCTTAGTTCGCGAAGCGACGAAGGCAGCAGGTTGTTGAAGCTCAGAAACATTATTTTGTAGATTCTGCAGGTATTGTAGATGAGACTCGTGATGAAGGAGCAAGGCATGTAGTTCAGTGAACGTTGGTAAGGAGGTTCGGGCGATGACCGCCGTGTAAATATTTGTCCAATCAGGACCCAAGCCACGGAGAGTTGTAGATACAAGCTCAAGATCAGAAACAGGTTGCAAGACAGCTTCCAGGGAGTCATATATTTCTTTAATTTTCAGGATATATTCAAAGATAGAGAGATTACCCTTCTGGATTGTCGAAAGATTCGCTTTGAGTTGTAGTATGCGAGCTGGATTAATGGTTGCATAGGTGGTAAGAAGATACTTCCATACCTCACGAGAATTGCCACGACGAACACATTCATATTTCAAAGGATCGGTAAGAGAACAATTTATCCAAGAAATAATAGTTTGATCAATAACTTCCCATTCATCATAGTCAGGGTTAGATGATTTTTCTTCAGTAATTGAATCCACAAGTTCTTTTGGTGGTATCACATATGTATCTTCAAGATATTTGTAAAGGCGTTGATATTTGAGAAGTGGGACAATCTGAGATTCCCATAGAAGATAGTTAGTTATATCCAAGAGAACTATTTTGGTAGAAGAAGGTAAGTACGGAGCTTTTTCAGAGGTTGACATAAGAGAACCAATGCTGGTAGATTTAGAGGCAGGAATTTTTGGAGTACCGGATTCAGACATAGAAGAAATTGTTGACGATTCTAACGACATGGTAAAAAATAGGATTAGGAAAGAAGAGAAGGGTGAAGGCTAGAGTTTGGGAAACGAAAATAAATAAATAAATTGAGACTAGGGTTTTAAGTTTAGAGATATCGTATGGCTCGATACCATGAACGATTGTGAAAACTCTCGTTACTGTATTAGGTTTTCGAGAGGTATATTTATAATGTTGTGTTTGGATACAAGACCTATTGGACTCTTAAGTACATGGACTCAAACATATAAACGGACTGGACATAACATATACATTCTGCAGCTACACTTTCATGTCTTACTAATATATCAAATGAGAATGGTATTAAATTAGTGAAGAATGAACTATTACGGGAGAAAGAGACATAACAAAGATTTTATTTTCAATTCTTACAAATGGCAAAGATTCCCTATGAGAAGTTCCAAGAACTTAACTGAATAAAAGAGAGGTATGTCACCGTGCTACGCACCGGGCGGACCCAAAAACCACCTTTATTTTTTCTTTTAACCTGCCTCAGACTTGTAAAGTTCGCTTAGATTTTTTATTTGATAAAGCTCGCTTTGCCTTGCCCCTATCCCAATGCATTATTTATTTGGTAAAGCTCGGATTTGCCTCGCCCCGATGCATTTTTGATTTTGGTGTCACGTGAATTTTGATGCAGTAAACCTTGAATTTGATGTGGCGGGGCGATGCGCTAAAAAAATTAAGGAATTTCATAACCAAAATGTGATGGAAACATCCCAGAACCCAAATTTTATTCCAATAAGTTACATTACATGATCAATGACAGAAAGAAACAAAGTAAGCGAGAAACAGGAGAGGAATGTAATGAGTGGTCATTCTGATCCCCCTTGTTGATCCTCCTTATCAATTTCCCTCATAACATTTACACCCAACTATTTAAAAAACAAAAAAACCCAACAAAAAGAAAAACCATTTTCCAATTCAAGGAGACACCAAAATATCAATTCAACAGATCAAAATCAAACCATTCTTCACACCTTATTTTTTGTTCACCGAGAAGAACACTTTGAAGATAGAATAAAATGAAACAATGAGCATATTACAGGAAAAACATGAACAACCGCAATCCCAGCATATTCTACTGAACATCAATCAAGTAGAAAATAAATGTTAGCAACTTGGTACCCTTTGAATGTAAATACATATCTAGCAGATGGAATGGCCAGGCCATATATTAAAAAACGCAACTCACCACCATGAAGCATTTGGAGCATGAGAATGTAGTTGACCACCCTATAAGCATTTTTTAGCATGCGAAACGTAGCTCACTACCCGTAAGCATTTTGAGCATTAATTAGTAATGAAAGTAGTTAAGCAAAAATAAGTAATCAATAAACTTCAAAGATTATTAATTTCAAAATAGAAGATTACCTTGCAGTAACAGACAACAAACGGAACTATGATTATTTGGTTGTTCACCAGCTTCGAGGCCTCGCTGTATTTTCTAATGAGAGTTGCTCTCAATTCAAAAAATATGGAGTGTCAAAAGTGTTAAAACTTGCAATCCAACACAGACGGACTCTGTAACCTAGTTAGCAATTCGGTTACGGAGAGGAGTTCGGAACGGTATACGTACGGGAATTTTACGGATTCGAGTAGATCGGACTAAGTTAAAAATCCGGTCAACGGTTCGTTGTTCGGCAGTAGTTCGGAACGGCATACGTACGTGTATAATTCGTTTTTTAGATATGAGTTCGGTAGTGAAAATTCGACTTACATCAAATTAATAGAAATTAAATTTTAAAGGTTGTATAGAGTTAAAAGAATGATTTAAACCAATTTTATTGTATTATATAGATAATACATTAAGAATAAACAAAAACAAGCAAAACAACTCAATGGTTTGAGCCTTAATTAGCAAATAAGAGGTCATGGGTTCAATCCCCACCATCAACTTATTTTTAATAACTCTCAAAAAAACTCTTAAATGGGCCGAGTCAAGCCTAGTCACCTGTCCGAATTGTTTAGCCGAATTATATATACGCGTGTCCGAATTATTCGCGAAAAATTTGAATATCCCATATAATGCGCGAACCGGGGTCATGTTAGAGTAATTCCGCCGAATGCAACGGATTCGGACGATTCGTATGGATTCGCCGAATTACTAACTAGGCTCTGTAACACCAATCTGCAAATGTTGTTACCCAAGTATCTAATAACCTATACATATACAGGTTTACTTTGAGATTGAATCAACTAAATCTGGGGGAAACTTTAGCTAATCGAGCCAAAAGTAAGGCTACAGACAGAAATGGAGGCCATACCTGTAGAAAAATATAGGAGTTTACTAAACATCACCGAAAAAAGACGCCAAAAGCAGCGAGTCATGAACCTGCTCAACGCGTTCAACCCAATCTTGAATAGCATATGTTACGTAAGGTACAACCTAAAAGAGACTTGTTTCAAGTGAACGGGAGATGAGAGGAAATCTCATCCAGTTTTGACCGGAGCATTCTTTGACGGTGTTACTTGACGTCCAGTTAAATATTTGGTGTAAACCTGGTGTAATTTTTTAATTAGGTGTAAATCAACACATAAGTCTTGTACACCCACGTTTCTACTAATGGTTGCTAACGGTTTTAGTATTAGGCCGTTAAAATCAGGGGGCTTGGACCAATAACATTCTCTATTAAGGGGGTGTTTTAAAAAAAAAAAATCTTTGACCAATAATGTTATGACACTTGTCTTCCCCAGAATTATTGTAGTTGAAAAGCTTTTATCTAATTTAAATTGAGGTGGGTGTCACACTCACCGTGCAACGTGGGAGCTCATATTGTAGTTGCAGGAAATCCTACACTACACCCTTAGTAAGAATTCACAAAGATTAAGATATAATTTGAAGATAAAGAACAATATTTTTATTATTTTGATCCAGAAAGAATTACAAAAAATATAAGAAATCAAGATTGCAACCGCCTTCTCTAAGTTTTTCTCTCTCTTCAAGATTTTCTCATCACTCAAAAATTATCTCTCTCTCAAATCTATTGGTCCTCTATATATAGGGTAGTTACATAGTGGATGACAGCTAAGCTGTCCTTTAATTTCGGATATGGCCCACGAGATATTCGCAACAACTATAATATCAACTCTCGCAGGTACTTTAATCCTCGCAGAATCATCACGCTCTTCTCGTGTTTTGGCTGTCATCATTCATTACGTCACTTATTAGATCATCCTTAAACACTTTCAGTATGTTGTTAGAGAATCTCGCAGTATAACTCGCAGGAATGTTGTTAATTCTCGCAAGAATAATATAGTGGCAATATTATGGTCCTACATCTTGCCTCTTCTCATGTCTTTTCTGCGAAGAAGGAAAGATCATGCGAACTAAAATGCCGCAACTACTCGTTTTTTCATCTTCTTTTCCCGACAAGGTTCCACAAATTAAGCATAACCATCTACACGTGTCGAATATTCCATTCTTTACCGGTTACCCTTTTGTTATCCGGTCAACATTCTTTCATCTATAAAAGGGGTATCCTAATGAAGAAATCCCTTCTTTTTCTTCTATTTCTTCGTCTTCTTGTCTGCAACTTTTTCTTCTTTTTCTTCTATAACTTCTCCTGCTACTGTTTTAATGGAAGCCCCAAGGTTTGTGTTCTTATCTGAACCTTGTTTATATTATTTGCTCTTTTCCTTCATTTGATTCTTCTGTAATTACCATATTGTATTTTATTTTCAGTGAGAATACATCGAACACCCGGTTTGTGGTTCAAAACCCTAACCCTAAAAATCCTCGAAAGAAGCTTGCTGAAAAGAAAAAGAGACATGCGGATGATAAGGTAATAAGAAACATTTGTTTTCTGAATAACAATATTGTTGCCTCTGTTTCTTATCTAAGTTATTATTCGCAGGGCGATGAAAATATTGTTAAACCTCCCAAGCAGCCTCGCCATGCTAAAGCTATTAATGTTCACATCCTCTTTCCCGAATTCACAACTGCGAGTCCTGCTTCTACACCTTCGCAAATTGAACCTTCATCCATTCCTTGTGAAAATATCAATACCAATATCCCCATTATCACTAATCCTCCAATAAATAAAGTTTCTGAGACTGTGGTAAATGAAGCTTCTATTGTAGTTTCTTCTCCAATAAAATTTGTTTCTATCCCGCCTGTTGCAAGTGATTCGAATCTTCAACTCGCCACTATTGAAACTTCTTCTTCTGTATCTCATCCTTCTCCTAAAGAAATATCAATTGGAGTAGATGCTCCTTTCCAAGTGTTGTCTGAGATTTTAGATGACGCTAGGAAGTCTTCTGCTGATCCTGCTAAACAAGATGTTTGTATGACTTTAAGTAAATATTTTGGTTTTTTCCAATCTGCTTCGCAAGCATCCTTAGAAGGTGAAATTGATGCTCTGAATAGAAATCTCCATATTAAAACTTTAGAATGTGAAATTCTTGATCAAAGACTTCGCAACTCTTTATTAGACTGCGATAATCTTCGCGATAAAAATGACGAGCTGAAAGGTAAGATTTTCCTGCCTCTGTTTTCTTTGTTTTTAGAAAACCTTTATGTTTGATATGCTCAATTTCCTTCTATAAATTTGGTTTGCATATTTAGCTTCAAATAGGAATCGATTAATGAAGATATTTCAGTGTGAATATGCTGCTGAAGAAGCCCGCGTTGAGAAAGAGTCTTGGATGGACCAATTCAATAGATTAGATATTCTTCACACATACTCAATTGATCAAATAGACAACCTTACTAATGATAATAACCAATTAGTTCAAAGTCAAGATTTTCTAAGTAGCGAAATCATTCGCCTTTCATATTCATTAATTCAAGCTAAATTGGCGATGAAATCTTTATCAGATGAAAATGAGTCTTTATCTCGGGAAAAACGTAGTTTTTCTAATATGATGGCGATCTCCTCGCAACAATTGAGTATTCTTCAGAAATTATGTGATAATCAAGAACAATCCCTTCGCTTACTTAAAGAGGAACTTAAGGAGATAACCGAATCATCTGCCGCAGAAAAAGATAAAATTATCAAAGGTAGAATATCTCTAAGTATAAAAGCCATCAAACTCAAAGAGCGTTGTTCTCAACTGAAAGAATCTTGTTCCTCATTAACAAAAGAAAATACTTATCTCCTTTCTAAAGAAGAAAATATAAAATATCGCTTGAAAGGTATTGTTGGGGATAAATTTGATGACGCCATGAATCAATTGGAGAATTGTTTCTTTAGACTAATTCAAAACATAACCTCGTAGAAGGAAGGTAGTTATTTTGACTGCCGTAATTGTTAATTCTTCCACTACATTTCTCTTTTACATTCCTCACAAAACCTTTGTCTAATATATTTCTTGTTTATTTGTTTCTCTCGCAGAATCTGAAAAAAGTCTTCAGTCTACCATTTCTGATCTAACTGGGAAATTGGATAAAACTCACAAAGAAAATAAGGCGCTCACTAATCACCTTGTTGATGTTCGCGATCGAGTAGAAAGAAAATATGACTATCTTGAATATTTCAAGAATATGGAAATTAGGAATCGCGATAAATCTTTTCTTCGCAAGGCCCATCTTAGCGCTGAAGTTCTTGTGAATAATATTCTGATATCACATTCTCTTCCTCCTACAAAAGTCAATCATATGGAAGTATACGACGATGAAATTCCCATTCCTATTGATGAGGATTTAACCTATCCCAGTGGTGAAGAAGATATTTATCATGAAGATTCATCAGAAAAAGAAAATCCTCCTAGAGAAACAGCTACTGGTGATGAAGCAGTTACTGGTGAAAAATTGAATGTAGGAGAAACTCAGGTTGAAAAGAATAATACTGTTGAAGAAGATAATACCGGTAAAGATAATGAAGCTGGCGAGACTAATCCTTGATTTTAAGTCTTATTTGTGTTATCTTTTGTTTCTTTCTTTCGCAAGAAATATGATTCTGTGTTATCTTGACATCCACTTTAAAACTCAGTTAAACTCTTATTACTTTGAATATTCGCAAGGAAGATATTGAAATATTGTTTAATAATTCCCATATTTTCCTCTCATAATCTTCCTTGTAATGTTCAAATTTTTCCTGCAAAATAAATTAGTTAATTGGCACAATTATTTTATTGGTCTTATTATGCCTTCCTAATTAAAGGTCTTATTTCGCCAATGTTTTTGTTTCTACGAAAAAATCGCAGGACGTTCTTACATTTGCATGTAACAACCCATTGATCTTGTCTTAACTTTATTCTTTCATTACTCTGCGACAATATGACAAGTCTAAGTTCCCTTGTGAGAACAAAGTCTCATGACATTGTCGTCTTGTGATGAAATTGCAGGACGTCTTTAAACTTTCATGTAAAAACTCATTGATCTCATCTTAACTTTGTCTCATGGCTTGTTGCCTCTTTAGAATATTTATCACGCGACAATATGACATGCCTAAATGTTCTTGCGTACATAAAGCCCCATGACATTGCCATCTTAAGACACTTATCATCTCCCTAATGGAGGGTGCCGCCCTTATCTTCCCCCTGGTTTCCCCTTCAAGGAGAAGTACTTCTGCCATACAAGACTAAATCCTCCCATCTAGTCCTATCAACAACCAGTTGTTTTCGCAGCCTCTTATCCTTTATGCCTATATGGCTTATAGTTACGAGATTGCACCCTAAGTGGGGTTTTCTTCAGGCCGAGTGCATCATAGCCAAGACTTTCCAAGAATGGCCAGGGTAGTTTCATACGCCCCGGGCACCCTTGGCTCAATCGTGTACCTCGGCGCCTTGGTCATACTCTGCACTCCTTAGGAGAGACTCTCGGTTGTCCAACCAGGGTATAACCTTATATAGTTGGAAATCCAAGTTACCTCTCCTGGATAGGTTTTCTATAACCCCAATCTCCATGACTCAGGTTCCAGCAGCGGTATAACCTTTAGTTGAATCATGCAAAGAGATACCCCCTCATATGACGTACTTTAGGTCTTACATTTGCTTCTTACGAAATTGTATTCGCGAACTAGGGTGTACGCCATAAAGGTTTGTCCCGTTCTTGTATTTCTTAAGCGAATTTCGCCATCTTTATAATTCTTAATAATCTCGCAGTTATAGCAAAAATTTCTTTCATTTATTCCTGCTTTGTTTCATTAAATCATCTAGCCTCTCATAAATGGCTATTGGTAATATCTTTTCAGATATAGTCTGTTCCATGGTCTGCCAAGTCTTTGACCAACATCTCTACCTTCTGGATCCATTAGTTTGTATGCCCCTATACCAACTATCTCTTTGATGACATATGGTCCATCCCATTTTCTTGCCAATTTTCCACCTTTTTTTCGCTGATATTCAGGTGTTTCTCGCAGCACCAGATCACTCGGCTGGAATTCTCGCTGTTTAACAAGTTTGCTGTACTCGCGAGATAGTCTGCGCTGATATTTTTCCATATGTTGTAATGCTTTTTATCTCTTCTCTTCTAATTCATCAAGTTCTCTTAGAATCATACTAGCATTAAGATTCTTCTCCCAAACTTCCCTTTTTGTTGTAGGAATAGCAACTTCTGTTGGTAGTACTGCTTCAACACCATATGTTAAACAAAAAGGTGACATTCTGGTTTCCTCTCTCCTGGTTGTGTTGTAAGCCCAGACTGCATTATGTACTTGTTCACACCATGCTCTATGGTACCCTTCTAATTTCTTTTTTAAGATATCTGCGATTGTCTTATTAGTCGCTTCAGCCTGACCATTAGCTTGTGGGTACAGAGGAGTATATTTTTCACATCTTATCTTAAAAGCATTGAGTAGCAATTCTATATTTTGTCCTTCAAATTGCTTTCCATTATCAGAAACCAACTGTGCTGGAATTCCAAATCTGCATATGATATTTTCAAAGATGAATGTAAATATATCCTTATCGCGAATATGTTGTACTGCTTTTACCTCTGCCTATTTTGTGAAGTAATCTGTCGCGACAATTAAGTATCTCTTCTGCCCTGAACCTGGTACAAAGGGTCCCACAATATCTAAGCCCCATTTTCCAAAAGGCCACACACTTTTTGAATATGATAATGGTTCCCCTGGTGCATGAATCCTCTTTCCATATTTCTGGCAATCTTCACAACGTCTTGATAATTGTTTCGCATCCTCATGCATATATGGCCAATAATAGCCTTGCATTTTTGTTCTATAAGCCAAAGATCTTACTCCGCTATGATTACCAGCATCACCGCTATGCAAAATTTTTAATATTTTTTCTCCTTCTTCCCGTGTCAAACATCTAAGTAATGGACCATTAAAAGATTTTCGATACAATACCCCATCCCTTAATTCATAATTTGTTGCACAGCTTTTTAATTTGTGTGCTTCTAATATATTTCTTGGTGTTTCTCCTCTCTCCAAATATGCATGAAGTTCTACTCGCCAATCTGTAATATCTCTTTTTGGTTCTTCCTCGCCATTTTCTATCATCATTACATCTATTTCTTCTTCTTCTTCTTTATTGACTGAAGGTGATATAAGTGTTTGAATTTTTATGCATCTCGCAGCTGGGTTTGTCATCATACTTGATATGAACGCAAAAGCATCCGCGAGTCTATTATCTTTTCTTGATATATGTCTCCACTTTATTTTTCGAATTCTCACAGACAATTCTTCAACAAGTTTCTTGTATTTCTTCAGAGATGGTTCATTCGTTATGTACTCTCCTTTTATCTGGTGAATAACCAATTGCGAGTCACTGGTAATCCTTGCGTTCTCCAATTTCATCTCTATGGAGAACTTTAGAGCATGTACCACAGCTTCATATTCTGTCTCATTATTAGTGGATGTGAAATCCAAGCGAAATGAGAAAGCCATTTTTTCTCCTTCTGGCGAGATAAAGATCACTCCAATTCCATTTCCTTCCCCATTTGATGATCCATCCACCAATATTTCCCACATGTTCAGTTCCTTTAACATATCTTTTGGATCTCCATGTTCTTCTTCTATCTCCATCATCTCATCCACAGATTCATCATCTTCTAGAGGAAATTCCGCTAAAAAATCTGCTACAACCTGTGATTTTGGCGAGGATAGAACTTCATATTTGATTTCAAAGTGCCCTACTTGTGCATTCCATCTCTCAACCTTGCCAGACCTTTTTGAATTCTTCATTACTGATTCAATTGGTACCTTTGTTAATACCTTTATCTTGTGTGTTTGAAAGTAAATACGAAGCTTAAATGTCGCATAAACTAATGCCAAAATTATCTTTTCAATCTTTGAATAATTTTTTTATGCAGAATTAAATGTTTTGCTGATGTAGTAAATTGGTTTTTCTACCCCTGCATCTATTCGCAATAACACTGCGCTTAAGGTATGCGATGTTGTCGCAAGATAAATCAATAATTCTTCTCCCGGTTCCGCTTTCTGTAAAATAGATATGTTCATTAGATATTCTTTAACTCCTTGAAAAGACTTCTCACATTCATCTGTCCATTTGAATTTTGTACCCTTCCTGAGTATATTGAAAAAATGTTTGTATTTATCTGAAGATCGCGAGATAAATCTTCCTAGCGAGGCTAAGAGCCCATTCAATTTCTATACATCTTTCAATGTCACTGGCGTTGGCATATATCGAATTTCCTGTACTTTCTCTGGATCAACTTGAATTCCTTCTTTTGATACGATATAACCTAAAAATTTCCCTGATGCTACTCAAAAAATGCATTTCTCAGGATTCACCTTGATGTTAAAAAGTCGCATTTGATCAAAAATCTCCTTCAAATCTTGCACATGATTCTTAGCTTCTTTACTCTTTATTAACATGTCATCTACATACACCTCTAATGTTTTGTGTATCCACTTTGCGAATACCTTCTCCACCATTCTTTGATATGTTGCACCAGCATTTCGCAACCCAAATGACATTTTTGTGTAACAATATAATCCTATTGGAGCAAAAAATGCGGTGTGCTCTTGATCTTCTTCAGCAAGAGGGATCTGATTATATCCTTTATACCCATCCAATGAAGATATTCTATCATTTCCTTCTGTTGATTCGACCATTTGTGGAATATCCGGTAATGGGAAGCTATCTTTAGGACAAGCTTTGTTTAAGTCAGTAAAATCTATGCAAATTATTATCCCTTTATTCTTCTTTGGAACCACTACCATATTTGCGATCCACTCCGGGTATTTGGGTTGTCTTATAATCCCTGCGTCAAACATCTTCTGCAACTCTTCTTCTATTTTGGAATAATAAGTGGTCGCAATCTTTCTTATTCTTTGTTTGAATGGTCTGACATCTTTGTTAATTTCTAACCTATGGCATGCAACAGATGGATCTATTCTAGGCATCTCATCCATACTCCATGCGAAGATATCTTTGTATTCTCGCAAGATATTTATAGTTTGCTCTTCTTCATCTGCATCCATTTTAGTTCCAATTTTCAGCATTTTTGGTTCTTCCTCATGATAGGTGTCTAAAACACCTAATTTTATATCTAGTATTGATGCTTTCTTTGCTATTCTTCGTGTGAATTATGTATCTTATGTTCTCTTTTGAGTTTCATAGGTGTTTTGGAGTCATCACGAGCAAAAGAAGAAGAAAGCATTCATTTGGGGCAAAGCGGTCATTTCACTTGCGAACTATACTTGGAACAGGGCTAAAGCACACGATAAGAAGGTGAAGAAGTTATCACTGACTTAAGTGCAAATGGCTGTGCTGCAGGTGGAGAAGGAACAATACAAGGGAATGAGATTTAGGTTTCTCTTAGAAACCATTCACGACCTGACGAGGGACCTGTTTGTTGCCGTATACTTATGTTCCACCCCAGCGTGCCGTCGTGTCACCAATGGTTCTATGTCCAACTGCCAAGCTGATTGAAATCTACAAGGAAACAGAAAGTGGTTGAATTACTGGGAGTTTAGGCGAACCTTTAAGCTGAAATTCAGACGGAGAAAAGTTGTTGATGCAATGGGAATCATTGACTATTTGGGCTAATCTGTAGCTCGATACGAGAGTTGGCGGCCGGATATATGAGCTACATGGCACGCTTTTGGGTGCATTTTCGCAAGAGACAAGGAGTTGGCTTAGATGATTTTTATGAATATATGAACTGCAGATAACTAGAGTCGAGCTGCTGGAAGTATGAAAATGCTTGGCGACAGTGTCTGATATGTCGGCTTGGTCTGAGATAATTTTTCGGCGATCGGATTCCTACACCTGTGACCGGATTCCGGTAATGACGTCATCAATTCCGACGACACTTTTTGGACCCAGAATTTCGAGAAGAGATGTTTTCACACATGGGCTTGGTGGACTACTTGGAGATGGGTTTTGAGACTTAACCTAATTTTGGGAAAGTATCCTTTTGGGGAGAAAAGCATATAAATAGAAAATATTTCTCAAAACCGAGAGATCTCCATGAGGGATAACTTCTTCTACTTTTGTGTTCTAGGGTTTAGATAACATGATAGGTTTTCTCTTCCTTCTTGTTATGAACTCCATGAATATGAACTAAGTTATTTTTATTGGTTAAAGATGTAGTTGAATTTTGGAAAACAAGTTTTGATCTTTATGAGTTAGTTTTCTCTCAATACCATCGTTCACTTTCTACTGATTATAATGATTGCATGATTGATGTATTGCAATATGATTGAATGTTTGTTTAGTTGAGTCTAGAATTGATTGAACATGCATCCATATCTATAGCTATTTTAGGGTTTTCATCAAGCGATAACCTTGAATATGAGTAGCATGATATGATTACGGTTTGTAGTGATACACTCCTGTAATCATATGTAGACTTTGACCTTTGTCCGAATTGTCATGCGCAATGTGTGATAGTTGCATTGATTAGCCTATTTCTGGAACTTAATGCTCCTAGGAATTGAACTTAATTAGCGCAAGGCGTTAGGTTATTCTTTAGGTAGAATTCACATACGCAGCTCTAATGTGTGTGTTGGTGACTTAGGAAATTTACGGAGTATTCTTGCAATAAGGTATTCTAGGGATTTTGATGATAGCGAGATTAATACGAATTCTATTCATATATTCAAAAACTTGTTTACAATTAAAGATGAAATCTGCAACCAATATTCTCACATCCTTGATCTGTGTGTTTACTTTTTATTGTTTTGCTTTTATTTTATTTTAGTATATAAAAATCAGCAAATCACCCCGGTATTTTATATAGAAAACCAAAACATCTTAACAACCTAGAACTCTCTGTGGGATCGATCCTTTCTTGCCCTTGCTATATTTATATTTTGAGTAGTAAGAAAGTGTAATTATTTTTGACGCATACGACAGCGATGAAATTTTGGCGCCGTTGCCGGGGAGGCAACGGTTGTCACTTGTTTTTGGTTTCTTATTTTTGTTTTGTTTTTTTTTAGTTTTTCTTATTTTCTGGGTTTTAACCTTGGTTTGAGAATCTTGTTTCAGGTACTTATTTCTCATGGATGGAGCATATTGGAACAACGGATACGGTTTTCAACAACCTCAACAATATGACAACTACCAATTCCAGGGGTATAATCAAAACCAATTCATTGGTTATGACCAATATTTCATGGAACCTTATGGTTTTCCTCAACAACCTTATGGAGGGTATGTATGTGAACAACCACAAGGATGGGAGGATTCTTATGCTCGTGAACAACAAATCTCTAACTTGTTAGACAATTTTTCCAACTTTGTACGACAAGAGTTTCAAAAAGCTAAAGAGACTAGAGACGAGCAAATCCAAGAACTTCGTGAAGGTATTGCTAACTTGCGAAGAGGCATTGATCAATGTAAGGAAGGTATGAATAATTCTAATGTGCCTATGGTTTGTAATGAATATTTGATTGATGCTAATGTTGAAAAAGGCCAATCATTGGGCACTTTCGTTGATAATTGTGTAGCTAACTCAACTCTTGAATCTTAATAATGATCATTCGCCTATTCAAAAATATGAGTTAGAGTTTAGCAACACTAAATTCAGCGACGAAGAAACTTATGTTAACTATGAAAGTGACGGTGATTATGATACATTTCTTGAAACAACTCATGGTGACAACAAAGAGGAGTGTACAATGGAATCTTTTTGGGATCAAGATGAAGACGAAGAGGAATATGATGACACTAGTGCAGCTTGCTCAAGCATTGATATTAATAATGATCAAGAGCCTATTCAAAGGGCGGAGCTTGAGGATGAAGCATTTTTGAGTGTTCTAAAAAAGTTCCTCATAGTGAAATTTGGATCCGCAGTGGAGTATGTGCCTTACAACAAAGAGGAGTATGTTGAGAATGTGACCGTTACAACCAATATTATGGAAGACCCAATTGAGCTTGCAAATGATTGTAATGAAGATGTTAATGTCGAGACTTTGGTTAAGGCAGAAATGGATGAAGAATGGTTGCAAGGTTTGATAGAGGACCATGATAAACAAGAGGTGAATAGTTCACTTGAGTTTTTCAAGGATGAAGAGGATTCCGTGCTACAAGAGATTGTGCGAGGTTTGTATAACCCTTTGCATATTGTTTCTTCTCCTTTACCTCTTATTGGTTTGAATGTATGTGATTCGAGAATATTGTTGAATGACTTTGTTTCTCGATATCCTCTATTAGAGAAACTTGATTCTCATACTATGCAGATTTTGGAACAAGAAACCGTGGAAGTACCCGACTCCTATATTCTTTATGCACTTCCAAGTGTGGACTAGAATAAGTGTGGGGGAAACTCTTATCGGTTAATAGCTTCAATTATGTTTTCTTGTACTAATATTTGTGCGAAGCTAGTGTTTGCAAAACAGGTGCTATGGGTGGATCCCCAACTTTTCCGATTATTGGTGTATGGGGAATTCAACTTGCATGTCGGGCTGACGACTTTAAACCAAGCGCTAATGGGAGGCAACCCACTGGTTTTGTGTATCTATCTATCTATCTCTCTTTTTTATTTTATTTTATTTTAAGTATTTTATCTTTATTTTATTATTTTGTATATTTGCATATCAAAACTCCAACTTTTAGAGATTTTTGAACAATTTAGAATAAACACTAGCCTTTCTAAGTAGATGGAATTTTTTCTTGGCGGTGAGGTGTATATATTGGCTGAGTTGGGATTAGATACCAACTAAATAGCTTGTTTAGTGTTTATCCTTTATTGTTCCGAAATAGCTATGAGTTGGAGTAACGAGTTTTTATTATTCATTTTATTTTCATATTGTGTATATATATCATGTTATGGATTTCCCACCTTGACTTTCTTTGGACGATTCAATTTTACATTGAGGACAATGTAAAGTTTAAGTGTGGGGGAGCATTTATATGTTTGTATAGTTTTTTTTAGTTTTTTTTATGCCTTTAAAAAAATAAATAGAAAAACCAATAAAAAAATTATGCTTTTTAAACTCCGAAATATAGAAACTTGTGCCTTTAGGATGACACCATTAGTGGATGGAACCATTTTGATTGCATGAGTTGAGAAACCAACTAACTAAAAGGGACGAACATAGCTCAGAAATCACAAATAACATGATAGTTGTTACCATATCTCGGAATATCACCATATCGCATTCTATTTTTATTTTTCCATATTTATCTATTGTTCTCTAAGTGCTTTGGTGGGTCACTAAACATCGACGTGTTATTACTGCTAGGATGAAATAGAGTGATTGAGTTGCTAAAAAAAACAAAAACAAAAAAAAGAGACCGACCAATTAGACCAAACGGAATAAAAAGACACTTGGGAATAGCAGTATGTGTGAAACGTTGTCCCTGTTTCCGTCGCCTAAACAAGCGTGGAATGCAGGATCCAAGGCAACTATCATGTACTTGCTGACAAGAAGCATGCGCTTAGATCCAAAAGATTTAATCATGTTGTCACAAAAAAAAAAAGTGAAAAAGAAAAAGAAAGAAAGTATTATATTGGTTGAATAAAGTCAGTCCTGGTTCCCTTGTATATGCCAGTGAGTTGATGTAGAATTCAAACCAGTAGCTCAATCCAATAGGATGCATAGGTTCATCTTGGCAGTGACCTTCAGACAGATATGGGAAACATCGATCACTTGTGAACATTCGCCAACATCTACATCTTTATCCATCTTCTTAATATTTTCATTATGATTGTGGTTTGTTAGTTTCCGAGTATTGTGGATTGTTCGACTATCTAATTAGAGATTTATTTACAAATATATGAATTGAATTTGCGCAAGGTACCTCCTCCTGTAGTCATTTTCGATTCGTTCATGGATTTGTCATAGGTAGTTGGAGTTGGAAATATAGGTTTTGTAGGCAGACCTCTTGTAAAGCTTCACGAGACTATAACTCGTCCACTAGGGACACCTAGGGGTTTAAAGGCTTGTTATTTATGCTAAAAGTGACCGTAGCCTCGAAGACACGGAGTTGTATGTATGTTTTAGAATTGTTTTGTTTGATTTTCTCGAGGACTAGTAAAGTCTAAGTGTGGGGGAATATGATAGGTGTCTAAAACACCTAATTTTATATCTAGTATTGATGCTTTCTTTGCTATTCTTCGTGTGAATTATGTATCTTATGTTCGCTTTTGAGTTTCATAGGTGTTTTGGAGTCATCACGAGCAAAAGAAGAAGAAAGCATTCATTTGGGGCAAAGTGGTCATTTCACTTGCGAACTATACTTGGAATAGGGCTAAAGCACACGAGAAGAAGGTGAAGAAGTTAGCACTGACTTAAGTGCAAATGGCTGTGCTGCAGGTGGAGAAGGAACAATACAAGGGAATGAGATTTAGGTTTCTCTTAGAAACCATTCACGACCTGATGAGGGACCTGTTTGTTGCCGTAGCCTTCTGTTCTACCCCAGCGTGCCGTCGTGTCACCAGTGGTTCTATGTCCAACTACCAAGCTGATTCAAATCTATAAGGAAACTGAAAGTGGCTGAATTACTGGGAGTTTAGGCGAACCTTTGAGCTGAAATTCAGACGGAGAAAATCTGTTGATGCCATGGGAATCGTTGACTGTTTGGGCTAATCTGTAGCTCGATACAAGAGTTGGCGGCCGGATATATGAGCTACATGGCACGCTTTTGGGTGCGTTTTCCTAAGAGACAAGGAGTTGGCTTAGATGATTTTAATGAATATATGAACTGCAGATAACTAGAGTCGAGCTGCTGGAAGTATGAAAATGCTTGGCGACAGTGTCTGATATGTCGGCTTGGTCTGAGATAATTTTCCGGGGATCGGATTCCAGCACCGGTGAACGGATTCCGGTAATGACGTCATCAATTCTGGCGACACTTTTTGGACCCAGAATTTCCAGAAGAGATGTTTTCACACATGGGCTTGGTGGACTACTTGGAGATGGGTTTTGAGACTTAACCTAATTTTGGGAAAGTATCCTTTTGGGGAGAAAATCATATAAATAGAAAATCTTTCTCAAAACCGAGAGATCTCCATGAGGGAGAAATTCTTCTACTTTTGTGTTCTAGGGTTTAGATAACATGATAGGTTTTCTCTTCCTTCTTGTTATGAACTCCATGAATATGAACTAAGTTATTTTTATTGGTTAAAGATGTAGTTTAATTTTGGAAAACAAGTTTTGATCTTTATGAGTTAGTTTTCTCTCAATACCATCGTTCACTTTCTACTGATTATAATGATTGCATGATTGATGTATTGCAATATGATTGAATGTTTGTTTAGTTGAGTCTAGAATTGATTGAACATGCATCCATATCTATAGCTATTTTATGGTTTTCATCGAGCGATAACCTTGAATATGAGTAGCATGATATGATTACGGTTTGTAGTGATACACACCTGTAATCATATGTAGACTTTGACCTTTGTCCTAATTGTCATGCGCAATGTGTGATACTTGCATTGATTAGCCTATTTCTGGAACTTAATTCTCCTAGGAATTTAACTTAATTAGCGCAAGGCGTTAGGTTATTATTTAGGTAGAATTCACATACGCATCTCTAATGTGTGTGTTGGTGACTTAGGAAATTTACGGAGTATTCTTGCAATAAGGTATTCTAGGGATTTTGATGATAGCGAGATTAAATACTAATTTTATTCATATATTCAAAAACTTGTTTACAATTGAAGATGAAATCTGCAAACAATATTCTCACATCCTTGATCTGCGTGTTTACTTTTTATTATTTTGCTTTTATTTTATTTTAGTATATAAAAATCAGAAAATCACCCCGGTATTTTATATAGGAAACCAAAACATCTTGACAACCTAGACCTATCTGTGGGATCGATCCTTTCTTGCCCTTGATATATTTATATTTTGAGTAGTAAGAAAGTGTAATTATTTTTTACGCATACGACAGCGATCACCTCACTTCCAATATTTACTTCTTTTGTTGGTTCTACTGCAGTGTATCTGGATTCAGGATCTCCCATTGGTGTTGGGGTTTTCATAATTCTCGCAGGTTCATCTCTATCTTGCGCCTGGTATTCCCTTCCCTTCTTGTGCCGTTACCATGTAAACCTTGAATTCTTCTTCTTTCTTTGCTTCTTTTATCAATTTTCTGCGAGATTTTCGCAATTCTATTCATCCTTCATAATTCTTCACTTCAATTTGAAAACATAATTTTGCATGATATGTATCTCCTCTAATCTCGCCAATTCCACTAGGCATAGGAGATTAGATACACTGATGTAACGTTGATGCTACAGCCTTAATTTTGTGTATCCATGATCGTCCCAATAACATGTTATATGGTGATTCTATATCTACCACACACAACGTTACTCGCGTTTCTATTTCTCCTAATGGAATTTGCACCACTATCTCGCCTTTAGGTTTTGTTAAAGATTTTCCAAGTCCATGAATATGATAAGTTGAACAAGACATCTCTTCATCCTTATACCCCATTTTCTTAAAGGTATGATAAAATATTATGTCCACGGAGCTTTCTGCATCCACCAAAGTTCTATTTACAGCCCATTCTTCCATAGATCCTATTGATTTTCTCTTTTTCATTGATAAAACAGGTACTGTGACCACCAAAGGAGATGTGTAATTTAAATTTTCTTTTGATATTTCTGCTGCTGTAAATGTGATTTTCTGCTTTTCCCAATCCTTTAGAGGTAATACTTTCTCCACCGTCATAATTTTCTTCCCTTCAAAATCTCTTTTGTGTATCCTTCCCCTCATATTTTCATGAAACTTGTTGATCATTGCTCTTGTTATCATATTACACTCCAATTCCCTATAATTTTCCATGACTCTGCTCATTTTTTCTTCATCTATTTCATCATTTTGTTCAATCATCTTTTTAATCTTTGAATTATCCTTATCTCCAATCTTACCTTTTTCTACGATTTTCTTCCACTCAATCCCAGTTTTGGGCGCCAAAATGTAGTTGCAGAAAATCCTACACTACACCCTTAGTAAGAATTCACAAAGATTAAGACATAATTTGAAGATAAAGAACAATATTTTTATTAATTTGATCCAGAAAGAATTACAGGAAATATAAGAAATCAAGATTACAACCTCCTTCTCTAAGTTTTTCTCTCTCTTCAAGATTTTCTCATCACTCAAAAATTATCTCTCTCTCTCAAATATATTGGTCCTCTATATATAGGGTAGTTATATAGTGGATGATAGCTAAGCTGTCCTTTAATTTCGGATCTGGCCCGCGAGATATTCACAACAGCTATAATATCAACTCTCGCAGAATCATCACGCTCTTATTGTGTTTTGGCTGTCATCATTCATTACGTCACTTATTAGATCATCCTTCAACACTTTCAGTATGTTGTTAAAGAATCTCGCAGTATAACTCGCAGGAATGTCGTTAATTCTCGCAAGAATAATATAGTGGTGATATTCTGGTCCTACACATATGACTTAGCCTTTTAAAGGAGGAGAGATGCTAAGTTTAGGCAACGGTTTTCAACTTGAATTTCGAAATTGGATAACCATACAAATTAGTTTAACATAATATTTGGATTCGCCAAGAGAAATTACTTTTTGTTGAAAAATAATTTCGTGATATAGTTTTAAAATGATTTCTACGTGGTAAAAAAGCTTATCCGTTTATGGAGTAAAATCTTTGTATTTTTGAATTTTGGTGTTGGCTTCTTCTTAACGCTTATTGGGAAGCACTTTTACCTCCGGCTTCGGCACAAACAGAGGCACCTTTCATCCACTGCTTCCAGACAGAGCCGATCCTAAGTCTTGAAGGGCCTTGTGCGAAGCTGATCAGAGGGTCTTTATACATCTAAACAAAAATTCTGATGGTTTCATAACAAAAATTATTAAAAGAAATTATCGACTTAAAAAAACAAAAAACAAAAAACAAAAAATGATGAAGAAAACTAAAAAAAAAATAGTAGTTAAGAGTTATTGGGATTCATATCCGAAGCCTTCCTCTTTACCGAAGGATTCCTCTACAAGTCTAGATCATTTGGCAAAGAAGATTTTTAAGCGAAGCGACTTTTAGCGAAGCCTTAGATTTCTGAGAAGACGAAGGGTTAGGAGGAGCGATATAGTGGATAGGCTGAACCCCCAATGGAGCTGAACGCTGTGAAGAAGACCTTCCTGCTAGATGATTAATTGCATAACGAGAACCTCTTGCTTGACGCCCCCCCCCCCACCCACCCACCGTTGAAAAGCAGCCTTCGGATCAGACGACGAAAAGGTTCTACGAGGACGAAGATATGATTGAGAAGATCTTGGTGGCGCACCCTTTGGCGGAGATATGTCAGGACTCCTAGTTGAAGGATATCTATAAGGACTCAGCGGCGGAGATCTATAATGGCTATGTCTATGTTCATTACCCACCATAGCTACCTTAAAGAGGCATCAAAGAGTAACGAAGGTCAACAAATGGATCTGGGATTATCAGTTCACATCAAGGACACCATCAAAGTGCGAGAAAAAACCTATAAGTAATCAAATCATGTGATTCCAGATTTCGTGATGAAGAACAGGGGCAAGTATATATACTTTCATATATCATGTTCTCTATCACAAAACCTGGGAATACGACAACCAGCAGCAAGACAATAAGAATAACGACAGCAAAAACTAAAAAAGTAATGATTACTTGTAAAAATCAGGATGCCTGAAAATGGAAAGCGACTGACGAACAAAATTTCTTAGACAAGGAAGTATCAGAAACCTAAGTAATAACAAACCTAGTCCTATGACCCAAAGAAGAAATAAAGGAGAAAAGAACAGAAGGAGTTAATGCTTTCCAAAGAACACCAGAAGAAGACGATAATAAGATTGAGAATAAGAATGAGGAAAGGATAAAAGTTATTTAGCCGACCTCCTCTATCATATTTATAACCGTAATAAGTGGGGAAAGCTGCCCTAAAAATTAAGAGGAAGTAATTGCTAGGAGTGGGAAACGTGCCCAAAAATCTAGGGGAAGTTATTGCGGGAATTGGAGAGTTTTTCTTCAAACTTTGACTAATTTCAAACATATAAGAAAAGGGGCAAATTGTATACAAATAATTAACAACCAGCCACGTGTCAATAAGAAAACACGTGTATGCCACAAGGCGTAAGAGCATTAAAATAATGGTGCCACGTTGTAATACCCGAGGGGCATGCATGCATCACTATCATCTGCCACGTATCCATCATCGTACGAATCCGACAAGTGGCAAGTCAAGGAGTACCTGATGCATAGACCACATCGAAGTACCATAAAAGATCCATGAGGTTGCTTTTCTTCATCCCAAGATAGATCCGAAATGGACGAAGGATATGATCCTCATTAATGAGAAAGTGACAGCTACAGCAACAACTGTCTGACGCATGCGGACAGCCCAACCACCCGCAATAAATTCTACGAACATATGATACGTGTCAAAAATCCTATGGAAGAAGAAGGGGCGCATCATCGTTACAATATGATACCGATGGAAGCATCGGGTAATTCTGAAGATAGCATTCGGGATCGATGAAGTATCCAAGATGATAAGCATCAGTGGTGTCTGGTGAGGGGTGGCCCATGCAAAAGAGCCTATAAGTACCCAGTTCAACCTTGGAAGTGGGGGTCGACCAAATTTTAGGAGAGAGAACTATTGTTAGGAAGACAAAAATTGTAATAGTAAGTATGAGTTTTATCTACTTTCCTCTATCGTCGTTCCCTACTCAGAGTCATTCGAGTATCATTTGTAATCTCAGATGATCCATGATGAAAAACCTCATCCCCCATGGACATGGGACTTAGTGCTGAACCATGTAAAATCATCGTCTCATTTACATTCCACACTTATAGTTTTAGTATATTTCTGTTATGCATCTCTTTAATCATCATAGACGTATCTATGATGCAAAGTAGAATTGAGACAATGACGAGCCCGAAGGCTCATATTTTCCAATAGAAGTTTAAACACCATCTTGTATTTATTTTAACCATTATTGTATTTGATTAGCACTGCGAACATTGATTGTGGACACGATACTATCATCGTTACATTTGTGTTCACAATTTGGTGCTAGAAACAGGGATATTTTTGTCCCGGTAAAATATTTATCTTTCCCTGTGAACCCCTTTTTATCACCCAATACTATCCTTCGATATAGACTTAGGGTGACAAACCAGCAAAAAAGACCATATCTAAAAGGTTTTTGGGCGAAACAAAACTTTTTCACTACAAAAACTCGAAGATGTGAAAGATCATTTCAAAATACAAAAGTGCTTAAATTTTTTATCAACAAAAATCGTTGCAGCCATACTTTCTTTTATAAAAACCGTTGGATCTATATTTTCTTTTACAAAAATCTTAGGATTTATATTTTCTTGTACAAAAATCCTTGGATATATGTTTTTTCTTGCAAAAGATCTGTGAATCTGGGCTTTTTCTTAAAACTCTTCAGATTTGTGCTGTTTATTTTCAAAAATAACCCTCATTTTTTCAGATCCGCAATGTGGTTGTACTTCGGCCTAAGCCTAACGAAAAATACCCTTGGTTTCTCTTGCATCATCATTAGGCGTGTGACTAACGAAGCCCCCGTGGATGTGTTTTCCGTGCCAACTATCTACTTTTGCAGCACATGGACACAACAAAAGAAGTTTAAAGGTGTAGATGGGGCAAAACGAGTTGCTGTTTTTTATGGAATTGAGACGACCGTGCGGAGGGAACTCCTTGAACCGAGTGAACTATTAAACCTCATATAGATGCACTGCAAGAAGGGAGTGCTTTGAATTCAAGAGATCAATCTGTAGTACTCTGTCCTAAACCAAGATAATGGTCGTTCCAGAGTATTCGGTCACAAGAGAGGATGGGTCGATCTGTAGGAGGGAAGCTGAGGAATGTGTGAGATCAATGGTGATCAAAGATTGTAGGTGTGTTGTGTATTCTTAAAATAAGATAAGTTTTGAATGATTGAATTCTACTCTGTTGAGAGTAATTGCTCATATGTTGAGTTGTTAATCTCGTGTTTGACGTGAGATTTCCCTTATTTCAATCATGATTCATAGACTTATTTATATTTCTAGAATTATAAACACCATGATCCCATAAAGTGTGACAGTTGATGGAATCAAAGAGTTGAGAAGTGGAAATCGTGTTAAAACCAGTTGCTCAACGTGCGAAGACTGGGTTAATTTTCCATCCACTACTTTGTTAACTCCTCCAACTGATTGCACGACTTGCTCACATTCTCATTGTGTGTATGAACACACGTGCCATAGACCGCCAGACCAAAACTGTAGTTAATATCCCCCCATGTGACACGATTGATGTCTCGTGATTGTGAAGTATGCAAGGCAGACGTGTATTTAGTTAGTCAGTTGGTGACTTCATGGGACAATGAGTCCTTGTATTGTTGAGTCGAACATAATTTGAAAATGTTTCGAGACTCACGAATTAATCATGTCTATTGAGACAGAGGTATAATTCTCGAATAAATCTTGATATCTAAAGTGAACAAGTATTGTTCATTTGATGAGTCGTTGAATATTGATAGTTGAACCAATATTCCTTGATGCGGTCAAATGCTTCTCATCTGAGCAAATATTGCTCGTTTGGTGAGTTACTGAATATTGATAGTTTAACCAATATTCATCAGCGCGGACAAATATTGTTCATCTGAGCGAATGCTCATTTGATGAATTTTTGAATATTGATAGTTGAACCAATATTCCTTGGTTTGAGCAAATATTTCTCATCTGAGAAAATGTTGCTCATTTGATGAATTATTGGTAGCATGACCAAATAAAATATTAATTTGAAATACTGGCGATTAAAACCGAGTATAATAAGTAAGATGTTGATCATGATATCAACGTAAAATTATTAGTGTTTGAATCTGGAATTATGAACCTTGGACTCAAGAACCCTAATTTGATCAATTGATGATTTATTGAAAATAAACCACATAGTGAAGGAGGGACCGGATACATGGGATGATGGATCGACCATGTAGCGCCTAGATGCTCATGTGAGCAAAATATACCAAAGTCTCTTGAAGACCAGTTGGTGAAAGGACGATTAAATGTCGGTCTAATCATTTGTTAAAATAATGCTAGTCTGAACCTTAGGTGATAAAACCTAATTAATTATGAAGAGATGAGGGACCGACAAAGGGGTTATGAAACCGACCCTGGGTGGTCACATGATCGAATAACGATCGTCTTATGAAGTTCCAAGTTGTTTGGAAGAGTTTTGGACCCAATACGTGCAATTGTGCAAATTAGGTAAAATTATGAAAATACGTGGGACCGGCTCCTTGAGAGCCAAAGATCCAACCCTGGTCGGTCAAGGTAACATGATCACATCACCAAAGTGTTCGTATCTCAGTTCTGAGAATTTTGATATTTCTGATGTGCGTTTGAGCAATTATTTGGGAAAATATGAAGAAATCAGGGATTTTTGCTGAAACCGTCAAAACTTCATGAGATGAAGGAAAATAATAAAATAAAATAAAAAATCATGTAGTATGGGACCGGTTATGGCCAAGGCATGTCAGGCCGGCCAAAGATCCCGGTCCCACGATATTTTTCCTAATTTTATACTATTTTTCATGATTTTAGGGAAATATCATAAAACCAAGGAGTTTTGTTGAAATCAATGAGTTTCCACGGGATGAGGAAAACATAAATAATAATAATAATAATAATAATAATAATAATAATAATAAATTCATCTTATCCTTTTATAGCCAAGTGGGTTGAGTTTTGTTATGCCCAACCTTCCCAACTGTATTACAATGAATTCATCTTATCCTCTGCCCGTGGAGTACAACAAGGAGATCCCCTTGGACCTCTTTTGTTCGCGTTGGTGATGCACCCTCTAGTTCGAAACATCGCTTCCCAGTGCTCTTTGGATATGCATGCATGGTATCTCGATGACGGAACTATCATTGGAGACACATTGGAAGTCTCCAAAGCCCTTAATATAATAAGACAGGAAGGTGCAGCTCGTGGTTTACATTTAAACATCAAGAAGACAGAAATCTTCTGGCCATCTCCGGACCCCATATGCCTTATGGAAGGTGTATTCCCAGCTGAAATCGGTAAACCAGAGAAGGGAGTAAAACTACTTGGCGGCCCGGTAAGCCTCGACTCCCAATACAGCAGTGACTTAATCATGGCTCGTGTCGACAAAACCATCCATCTCATGGAGTCCATCAAGAAATTGCAGGACCCGCAGAGATAGCTCCTTCTCCTTCGTAATTGCACCGGTGTTTCGCGCCTATATTTTACTCTACGCACGACCAGTCCACATGTTCTACATACAGCTACTGAACATTACGACCAACACCTTTTTGAGTATCTTCGACACTTAGTAACAGGGGATGGTGCTGGCTTTGCTCCGCTTCAGCAACGTCTTGTTACTCTTCCCATCTCAGATGGAGGCTTCGGCATCTACACAATGGGAGACACTAGCTACTATTGCTACTTAGCTTCCAATCTTCAAACGCAACAATTGCAAGACGCTATTCTAAGATCAATAGATACAGCAGCGCCGAAACATAACTATCGCCAAGCTCTTGAAAGGTACATGGAATTCTGTGGTCTCTCGACATTCAACCCTAAATATACTTCCCCACATCCTATGAAGACATTGCCATCACATTTTTTTGAGGTTGTTAAGAGGGAGATACCATCGAAGTTCACATTAACGCCAAGAGACATTATACTGTGGCAATGTAACAAGCAATTGCATGCGATGGATTTCTTGAAAGCTATTCCGATACCTGGTCTTGGTCAGACGTTGGGACCTCGACAATTCCGAGCTGTTGTTCAATATCGGTTGGGTATCCCACTGTTCCCGGAAGAGTGTATGTGTTCGTGCTGTGGACGTGAAATGGATATCTTTGGAGACCACGCCCTACACTGTTCTAGTGAAGTCGGCCTTAAGTTCCGTCACGATCTAGTGCGGGATGTGGTTCTTGACATTTGTTATAGAGCTGGTGTAGCCACTAGAAAAGAAGCGTCTCTTGGTTTCTCTTCCCAAACCGACAGTTCTCTTAAACCCGCGGACATTCTCATATGTAACTGGGAGAATGGAAGGGATACATGTTTTGATATCACTGGTGTTTACCCTTTTTCTGGAGGTGGGATTCACAGCTTTGTCCCGGGCAAGGCCATTTTTGCAGCAATTAATCGTAAACGTAGTAAGTATTTGGACACTTGCACAACCCTGGGTTACAATTTCTATGCTTTGGCCTTTTCAACCTTGGGAGAACTTGGAGATGATTTCACCGTCCTGATGAAGAGATTGAAGAACTGCTTAGCCAACTACGATGTTAATAACAAAGTTGGAGGATCCCTTTTTCATAGAGTAGGCTTGGCTATTCAAAAGGGTGTCGGTGCACAAATTGTTGCCCGACTTACCCCTATTTCTGTGTAATTATTACTCTTTGTTATCAATAAAAGCCCCTTGTGGCATCTTTTTATAATAATAATAATAAAATAAGGGATGTGTGGGACCGGCTTGGGCATGGTTGGCCGGCTAGGGCCCGGTCCCGTGTGTTTTCCCTAATTTTATGTATTATTTCATGATTTGAAGGAATTTTCATAATTTGAAGGAAACATCATGAAATCAAGGAATTTCATGGGATTAAGGAAACATAAAAATAATAATAATATATAAAAGGGCGTGTGGGACCGGCCGTCTAGGGTCCGGTCCCACGAGTTTCCCTAAATTTATTACTTTTTCATGGTTTGAAGGAAATATCATGAGATTAAAGAGTTTTCATGAGATTAGGGAAATAATAATAAAATGTTGAGGAATTATGAGGTGTAGGACCGGCCATGACTAGGGAATAGCCGGCCGGCTAGTATACACGGTCCCACAACACCTTTTCCAATTTTATATTATTTCCTTGATGCGAAGGAAACACCATGAAACGTATGAGTTTCCTTAAAACAAAGGATATTTGATCAAATGAAAATATTCTCATAAGATCAAGAAAAATAATAAAATATAAAATTGGACATGGGATTGGTCACGGCACGACCGGCCGGTGGGCCCAATCCCTCAGCGCCTTGGTTAATCGTCTCGTCGTATTTTGAAATACTCGTTCGTGCATTCAGGTGCTCGTTGGTTTATTATTGCTAAGTACACTTGCACCATTTTGGTCGGGGCTTACTCGAAGGTACCTCAGATGCCCTTGTGTTGAATATTTATTACTAATCTATGGAATTCTGTTGGGAAGAACCATAAATTGAAGTAACGAAATATTATAAAAATCGTTGGATCTTTTCTAGGGATTCAGTTAATGAATTCAACGGTTTCTGAAAAATTAATTAATGGCTCTATACTAGTACGATCAAGCATTAACTATTCATGGATTGAGCGATATGAGCTTGCTGAAGCGTCATATTTATTTTATACAGTCAGGGAAAACATTGTTACATCCTGAAGACGTTATTGCTCTATACTAGCAGGCAAGATGTCTAGGAGCCGCCCAATCTTTCGATTCTATATAGAAGTAATTTACTGAAATTGCTCAGTATTCATGAGATATGCAGTTGCCTCAGCTGAGAGACTACATATCTACATATACTCTGAGAGACAATATTCTCAATCATAGATTCTTGTGGAATGAGATTTCATGCTTTCGATAAGAGACATGAGCCTCAATACTCGTCTGATTGTTGGATCAGGAGTACATACAATTATGGGTTTATGATTTTATCCCTTGTCGAAAACCCACCATCTAAAGAAGGGTTAAGGTATTATTAAAGGAGACACCAATGACCACACCAGTTGTAACACGCAGCAAGAAGAAGGGTGAGAAGCTCAAGGCAGGATACAGCGTAAAGTACCACACCACTAGATGCAAATACAATAGCAGTAACAACCCTCAAAGTTTCAACAGCCAAAGCCGATGCGGAAAAGCGAAAGCGGCAAATCGCACAAATGAACAACGAGAAGGAGTTGCGGAATCAACGATGCAAAAACCTTTCTATGGGATGTCGCTCATTGATGAGAAAAACCAACCTCTACTTACCGTCCAACCACTGGTGATGGCGAACCAGCCAGCACCACAACCTACGTAGCTTCAGGTCCTGCCTATCGATCCACCGATCCCTCTGATCCAGACTATAGACGAACATCATATCGTAGACGCTGGTGGGCAAGCATATATAAGGACTCCGAACCAGGGATCAAACCATTCCATCCAACTAGCGGCTGAGCTCGAGGAGTTGAAGAGAAACCTAAATATATACACAGATGCAATGGCGTTACTTGCGCGGGAGAATCAAGAACTCAAGGATACAATCTCCCAGAGCACTGAGGTGGAAACTCATCATGACGAGGCAAACTCTAAAGCACCCCAGCCAAACGAAGACCGAAGGATGATATTTGCCAACATCAACAACCCCGAACCACTGAACCGGCGTGCTGCGGGAAGAAATAGATCTTCCAATCCCGATTACATACCCGAAGCTTTGGAATACTTCAACAGTGAGGTCAAAAGACTAGGACGATCAGTCATATGGGACGAACATTTCCTCCCAATGGAGAGTCTTCGTAATGAGATGATGGCGTAAATCAAGCCGCTGAAGATGAAGCAAGGAGAAGGAAGGTTAAACGAAGTAATGAGAGAAGATGTTACCACACCACTGACCGCACATCTGACGAGAGCCCTCATTCCCCCAAAGTGTCCGATCCTAGCGTTTGAATGTTACGATGGATCCAGCGACCCCGCAGTTTATCTTCGGTACTACAACCGAACTATGGCCCAATGAGATCGATACGACGTAGTCCTCTGCAGATTTTTCCATAAAGCATGAAAGGATCAGCATTATCCTAGTTTGATAACCTACCACCTAACTCTATCGATTCCTATAGCCGACTCATGAATCTATTCTTGGAGACTTACATGTACAACAAGACTGTCAATACGGGAATGGACAAACTCTTCTCACCGACGGTCGCCTTCAAAGAGACAATCAGAGAATATACATATAGTTGACACAAGATATGTCAAACAATAGGAAACATTACATGGTAGTCAGCATCAATTGTTACAAATGGGGACTGGATATGATGATCCCGTTGTTTGTCGAGATTCATGGAAGTAACCGTACGACCGAAGAAGATCTCCGAGTAATCATTACAAAGCACGCCAGGCTGGAGGAAATCCGGCGGGATAACCCTAGGGCGCAGATGCAAAAATCTCATTTACAAACCCAGTGGAGCAAGCCGAGTGGTTCAATGAAGATAAGAGGGGACGATGATATGATTATCGGCGCAACGACCAAAAGTTTGAAGATCAAGTTTACACGAATCTTAACACAAGATATGTTCATATCTTAAGAGAAATCAAGGATTGCACCAACCTCGAATGGGCATGGTCAAAGGGAAAACAACCACCGCGATCTGAAAAATTAAGGGATTACTGTGAATACCACTGCTCTAACGGTCACCAAATGGAGAAATGCAAAAATATCAAGATAATGATCCTGAAGATGATAGATGCTGGAGACCTCAAACAGTATGTTCTAAAGCAAGCAACCGAAGAAATAACCCATCGAATCAAGCAATTCCATCTTCCCAAGAATGACCGAACGATCAACACCATTTCCTTCTCAGAGCCCATCGGCCCATTATTGACCGATCAAATCGGAAAGAGGTTGAGAAAACAATTTGAGTACAATTGTGAGATGTACAAGATTAATGGAGAAGAAGTAGACGGACACGAAGATTGGATGAATGCACCACTAACTTTTTCAGCCGATGATGTTGAGGAAGATATGGAAGATCATAACGACCATTTAGTGCTCACACTACCTGTCTCAATATGGAATATTGAAAAAGAAGGGGTCTAATAACACCACCCAATAATTCAATTAGCAATATGTATGGACAACTCCGAGTTGTTTTCTAGAGAATCAACAAGACTCAATCAATAGAAAATATCTCAAAGAGTTATTATCTCAATCTCTCAATTTGATTTACTCAAGAAAATATGATTCGCGAGTCTAATCAAAGAGAGATAACTTGGATGGTACCAAAGGCCAATATCCAAGTGTCAATCGATTTAAATCAACAACCAATAAGGTCGGATATTCTAATCGATTGAATAACGCATAACCTATTTATTTCAATTATATAACAAAATATAATGCAGAATAGAAACAACACAGATACCAGAATTTTGTTAACGAGGAAACCGTAAATGCAGAATAACCCTGGGACCTAGTCCAGATTAAACATACACTGTATTAAGCTGCTACAGACACTAGCCTACTACCAATTAACTTCGGTTTGGACTATAGTTGAACCCCAACGAATCTCAGACTGATCCAAGGTACAGTTATGCTCCTACGCCTCTGATCCCAGCAAGATACTGCGCACTTGATTCCCTTAGTTGATCTCACCCACAACCAAGACTTGCTACGACCCAAAGTCGAAGACTTTAATAAACAAACCTGTCTCACACATAAAAGTCTACATGTAATAGATAAATTCGTCTCCCACGAATAAACCTACAAGTTTTGTTCCGTATTTTGATAAATCAAGGTGAACAAGAACCAATCGTTAAAACTAGACTTATATTCCCGAAGAACAGCTCAGTTTCATCAATCACCTCACAATAAACTTAATATACCCAGCGAAGAAGCTTATTGAGGAATCACAAACAATGAGATGAAGATCTTTGTGACTACTTTTATCTTGCCTATCGGAGATAGAAATCTCAAGCCAATTATTACAATTGTACTCGTATGATAGAAAGAGCAAGATCAGATCACACAATTACAAGAAATGTAGTATCGGTCTGGCTTCACAATCCTAATGAAGTCTTTAAGTCGTTAACCCGAGTTTAGAGAGAAAACTCAAGGGTTAATGGAGATCGACTCTAGCTTGGAGAAAACTAGTATCACACAAGAAAGGTGTGTGGGGATTGGTTTTTCCAATAGCTAGCGTTCCCCTTATATAGTCTTCAAATCAAGGTTTTCAATCAATGTTAGCTTGCTAACAAAGCATTCAATATTCACCGTTAGATGAAATCCTGATTAGATACAAGCTAATATCTCTCAACCGTTAGATCGAAAACTTATCTTGCCATACACACATGTACTTGACGTTCTGGGTTTGTGTAACTATACCCAAATGTGTACAATGGTTAGTTCATAACTAGTTAACCAAAAGGTTAGCCAAATGATAACTTCCATATCAACCATGTTCTTCTTCACCATAAATAGTCCAAATAACTCAAATGAACTAGTTAGAGAGTTGTTCAATTGCTATGAGATCTCAAGTACTACAAGACACACAATTGAATCAAAAACAATGTGATTCACTCGAATCATTAATCATGAACTATAAAGCCACGGTTTACAAAAACATCCCTTAGTAATATAGAATAAGTTCACGAACAACGTTTTCAGACATAACCTCTTGAGTTCGCGGACTGAGTTCGCGGAATCAAGTTAACCGGTTGAAGTTATAAACTCCAGCAGAAATTCTAGGGTTCGAGAGCTTCCGTCAGTTCGCGGACTGGGTTCGTGGACTGCACATGAGCTACAACTCCAGCAGAAATTCTCGGGTTCGAGAACTATGCCAGTTCGCAGACTGGGTTCGCGCACTGAGTTGCTGCTCACGTTCCGGTTCTACTTGATCAACAAAGTTAGCAAACTTCGGTTCAAGTACTAAGGACTTATACATATATGTGTTGCTACAACAATGTTTATATCCCCCAATGGTTATATAGTCTAAACTCTCATTTCAATCATTAAAACATGCTCAGAGGGCGTTATATAGTTGTTATTCACAAACTATTTTTCGTCAGAACATTTTCCAAGAAGATTGAAACTTAACATGACTTTCGTCACTAGGAAAAGATGAACTTGGCTAAAACGAAAGCTTTACCAACACCCATTTCGATAAATAGATAAACGAGATATACTCAGCTCGAAATGTCACATGTGCGTATTCTTAGTCTATATAGATAAACGACTTTCGTCTCAAAGATAGGAGATAGAGTAGATATACTTTTGAGTGATAGATAAGTTCAAGTCTCCACATACATTTTAGTCGATGAAGATCCACTGGTTCATTGAGTAGTCCTTCGTCTTGTATGATGATTTCCATGGAGTCTTGAGCTCAACTACACTTTATATCCTAGTCCGAGACCTTAACTATAGTTGACTAGAAATCAAGTAATACACTATGTCAAGGAGGGTGTCAAAGAGGTCTGACCCAAGTTTCAACATGACCTTGTTCGCGACACGATCGTTGATATGTGTTATCGTGCATGTGTTCCATCAAGAAAGGAGGATGCCTTTGGTCTCCTCTCCAATGATGTCTTAGATTTAAGACCAGCAGACATTCTAGTTTATAATTGGGTTAATGGGCGTTACGTGTGCATGGACGTGGCAAGTGTCTCTCCTTTCACGGATGGTGGAGTGTGTGCTAGTCAAGCTCTCGCCAATGCTATTGTTCACAAAAGTGCTAAATATTTTGAGAAATGCACAACACATGGGTTTGGCTTTGGAGTTCTGGCTTTCACTACTTTAGGTGAGCTTAGCGGTGACACTGTAGATTTTCTGAAAAGAATTCGTAACTATATGGCTAGTCATGATGCAAATGTAAAAGTGAGAGATTTTCTTTTTCATAGGTTATGTGTTGTCATTCAAAAAGAGATCGAGGCTAAGATTGTTGTTAGGCTCCTTTCCAATTTTTTGTAGAATAAAAATGTTTTTGATGTTTTTTTTTTAATTACACGTGGAAATGTGATTCCCACAAATATCTTTGAGCGAACCTCTAGAAAATTACCTATTCCGTGAAAAGGTGCAAATATTGTTCAACTCTTCATAAACTTGACAACAATGTGCATGTTGAGAATCACGTGGATGGGCCGAGTGAGTTATTCATAATTTGACCAATTTATCCTCCCTGATCGAGTTAATAGAGCACTGTGGGGTTATGTCAGAGTTTATACATTACCATCTTCTTTTCCCCTCCTTATTTCTTCCATTTATCTTGGTTTCTTCTTTCATCTTCATCTTATGCAAGGTTAATGTATCAAATACGAATGGTATGAGTATTTACTTCCATTTATTTTTTTTCCTGTTTGATAGCAATTATTTCTTATTTAAAATCTTAACCTTCTCTGTTTAAAACCATAATTTCGGTCTTCTCCTTTAGATGTGAGGGGACTCAATCATATTTGATCGTTTTTCTTTGGAAACTGAAAGAGAAATTGATCTATTCCTATCGAATTAAATTATATTTTGGAGAGGTCAAACTGATATTTTGTTTTTTCATCCTTCCTTGATTGGTTTCTGGTCTCTGTAGTTAGGTTGTAATACCCCGTATCAATTGACTACAGGGTGTAAGAAATTAGATACAAATAAATTTGAATTGTAAAATCCCCATACCAGAAATCCATCCTTCATTGTTTAGTTTTTGATCTGTGTAGTTAGGTTGTAAAACCCCCATATTATTAAGCCAATGCATTGTATTTTGATTTGTATACTGATATAATAGGTATTGAAAGAATGTTTATATGAATGGTTCGGTGGTGACGACAACGATGTGGTTAATGTTATTTTCTAGTCCGGCTGGAGATTTAGCGATCAGTCAGGCGATAAACCATGTACAACGGTGGTGTAAATATGCTTCTAAAAATGTCAAAATCCATATTTGTGGTTGAATTTACCAAGATGGTGTATCAGTTGTTCCGCCTTAAAGCTAAATCTATCATACAAGTAATGAATTTTCCGAATGATACAATGCAGTATCTTGGTCAGTTGATTTCAAATCCTATCATGCCTCTACATTTATTTATAATAATTCCTCTTGGTGAAGGCAGTGTTTTTTAGTTCTTTTAATGTATATTTGGTCCAACTATCTTATATTGACAAGTTCCCAACAACAACATTATCTAGTAGCTCCCAACTAACCTACTGTAGTATATATAAGTCATTTACCACTTCTCCTCGTATAATTCCATTTCTAGAATTTGATGCATTAGAACGAACACTATCATAAGTTTTCATCTTATAACTCTACCATGGTAGTACATGTCTCCTTATAAGATATATTTGGTAGTGCTTGTGGATATAAACGCATGCCTAAAGTATCAATTTCATGAATGATCAGACTCATGTTCTCATGATGGCTGAGCAACAGACATGGTACCTTGGGGCAGAGAAAGGAATGTCTTATCATATTTGTGTTTTTGCTGAAATACTGCGGTCGAACCGGATCCATAATATGGTGGTTATGAGGTATATATTGTTGCTTGAATCCCGAGATTAAATCCTCCAAAAGTATCGGTTTCTGTTTCAAGCTTAGTGGCTGATCCTTGTGGCATCATGATGTCATCATGAGTTTGGAAAAATTTGGCTCCGAAAGTTTAGGTATTATTCCTTTTTATCATAAAAATCTCAACGTCTTCTGAGACTATGTGCACTTTTTTTTCTTCATTTTTTTGGTTGTTCATCAGCTATCTTAATTTGTATTTGCAACAACTCTAATAGAGAATTCATATTTGACCATTCTTGGGTTGATGCCTACTACAGGTGTTGTACCATATCATCTAAAACTATAGTTCTGTGTGCCTTTTACTCGAGTAGCTAAGGTACTAGCAGTTTTTCCATATGTTATGTTCATACTAATATACAATTTATATCCCAAGACAAATATGGGATTCTCGTCAATATTTCACAAGTGATTCATAACAACAATTAAAAAATTAAGGTCTAATATTTTTTTACTATTCATATCGATCAAGAAGGATTACGGTTTTTAGCACCCAACGACTCCCTTCTGCATTTTTAATATGCATGTATATTGCTTCAACTGCATCATCACCATCATATTGTAGCCCCAACTCACTATGCCTGACACCTTTTACCATTGTTGTTCAGCACGAGTAACGCTATTAATGTTAAGTATTTGTTATCTATCTGATCTATATGAAAATATGCTACAGGTGATATCTGCCACATGTTTGGGTTTAAGCGGAAGCATAGATGGTATTCATGTTGCTGCTTCCGAGGGGTTATCATCAGTCGGAATGAGTATATGTGCATGTAAATGCTTTTCTCAATGCTATGACTGTTAGCTAGGATACTAGAATGAGTTATTGCTGAAAAGGCGGGGTCTAACAACCACACCCAATATTTCGATTAACAATCTGTATGGAAAAACTCCTATTTACTTTACTAGAGAATCAACTAGACAGTCAGACTCAATCAAGATAAAAATATCTCAAGGAGTTATTATCTCAATCTCTCAATTTGATATATACTCAAGCAAATAGAATCTGCGAGTCTTTATCAAAGAGAGTGTAGTTGCCGGAAATCCTACACTACACTCCTCACAAGAATTCATCATAATCAACACATATTTGAAGATCAAAACAACACTTTTATTAATTGATTCTCAGAAATGTTACAAGAAATGAAAGAAATCAAGAATACAACCGCTCTCTTAAACTTTCTCTCTCCTCAAAACTTTCTCAACACTCTCAAATTGATCTCTCTCTTTATGAATCTATTAGTTCTCTTTATATAGGGTAGTTACATAGTGGATGACAGCTAAGATGTCCTTTAATTTCGGATCTGACTTGCGATATTCTCACAGTAGTTTTTAATGTAGAAATTCGCAAATGCTATAATCTTCGCAGGATCGTCACGTTCTTCTCGTGTGTCAGTTACTGTCATCTGCTATGTCATTCTTTGAGTCATTCTGCGATATTCGCAGTTTGTTGTTGAAGAGCTCGCAGAAATGTTGTTTATAAATTTCACAAGAGTATAGATTTGGCGATATTCTGATCCAACATCTTGCCTCTTCTCATGTCTTTTCTGCGAAGGGGAGAAGATCATGAGAATTTCATCTCTTCTTAATGCCGAAGCTATCCATTTTTTCATATTATTCTCCCGACAAAGTCCCGTAAATTAAGTATAACCGCCTACACGTGTCGAATATTCCTCTTTCTACTGGTATTTTCATTATTATCCGGTCACCATCCTTTTGTCTATAAAAGGTAGAATCTGGTACAGAAATAATCTTCTTCTTCTTCTTCTCCGTCTTCCTCGTATCTTTGTTTGCTTGTACTTTTTTCCGTCTGCAACTTTCTTCCTCCAAAGATTCATCTGCTACTGCTTTCATGGAGTCATCAAGGTATATGTTCTTCTGATATTTCTAAACTCAATCTTGCTTATTATGTTCATCAAAATTATCTGATCTGTCTTTATTCGATTTTATGTAATTCCCATACTGTGTTTTCGTTTCAGCGGAATCACTTCTAACACCAAATTTGTAGTTCAAAACCCTAATGCTCCCAGAAATTCGCAGCAAAAACCCGCTGAAAAGAAAAGGAATCATGCGAATCATAAGGTAGTAAGAAATATTTGTTTTATTAATAAAAATATTGTTGCCTCTGTTTCTTATCTAGATTATTATTCGCAGGATGGTGAGGATACTAATGCGCCTCGCAAGAAATTTTGCCAGGTAAAAATTGTTGATTTTGCCATTACTATTCCCAAATTAATTTCTGCGAGTTTTGTTCCAGCATCTTCGCAAACTGAATCTCTAGTTTTTGTTTTTGAGAACATCGCCACAAATATCCCTGGCTCAACTGATCCTCTTATAAATGAAATTCATGAAACTACTGTAAATGAAATTTCTTCCCCTTCCACTGTAGTTACTTCTCAAGTTAACTCCGCTTCAATTCCAGTTATTACTTTTCCAGGAACTTCATCTTTGAATAATTCATTTGTCGCAAGTAATTCAAATCCCTAACTTTCTATCGTCACCACTTCACCATATGTATCTCACCCTTATTCTAAAGAAACTTCAATAGCAGTAGATGTTATTTTTAAGGTTTTATCTGATATTTTAGATGATGCTAGAATATCATCTATCGACCCTGTTAGGCATGGTGTCTGCGAGGTTTTGAGTAAATACTTTGGGCTCTGATCGAATGGTTTCGCAAACATTCCTAGAAAATAAAGTTGAAGCTTTAAATGGAAGTCTCCGAGCCAAAACTTTAGAATGTGATACTCTTTGCCAAAAGCTTCGCAACTCTTCGCAAGACTGCGAAAATCTTTGCAGTAAAAATAAGGAACTAAAAGGTATAACTTTTCTGCCTCTGTCTTTTATTTTTCTATTTTAATAAGTTTTCTTCTTTCCATACTCAATTCTATTTAAAATCCTTTGTTTTGCATATTAAGCTTTAAATCAGACACGATTAATGGAGAGGTTTCAATTTGAATCTGTTGCTGAAGAAGCCCGCGTGGAGAAATATTCGTGGATGGACCAATATAATCGATTATATAAACTTCATACATATTCCATTGATCGAATAGATAACCTTACCAATGAGAATAGCCAACTAGTACATAAGCAAGATTTATTAAGTAGCAAAATTTCTCGCCTTTCTTATTTGTTAACCCAAGCTAACCTGGCGATGGAAACTTTATCAGATGAAAATAAGACCTTATCCCAGGAGAAACGTGGTTTTTTAAACAAGATGGCGATTTCCTCACAGCAATTAAGTATTCTTCAGAAAGTGTGTGATAATCAAGAACAATCTCTTCGTTCGCTGAAAAATGAACTTAAGGAAATAACTGGACCATCTATCACTGAGAAAAATAGCCTCATCCAGGGTAGGATAACTTTAAGTGTAAAGGCAAGCCAACTCAAAGAAAAATATTCCCAATTAGAAGAATCTTACTCTTCATTAGAAAAGGAAAATACTTATCTCCTCTCTAAAGAAGAAAATATAAAATCCCGCCTGAAGGGCATAGTTGGAGACGAATTTGATGATGCCATGGATCATTGGGAGAATTCTTGCTTGACATTAAAACTTAACTTCCCAAAGGGAAGGTAGTCATTTTGTCTTCCTCAACTGTTAATTCCTATATTAAATTTCTTTATAATACTTCTCGTGAAACTTTCTCCTGAATATCTTTTATGTTTACTCTTGTTTTTCGCAGAATCTGAGAGGAGCCTTCATTCAACTATTTCTGTTTTGAATGATAAACTGGATAAAGTTCGCAAGGAAAATGAATTGATTGCTCCTCATCTCCGTTCTCGTGGTCGAGCAGAAAGAATATATGACTATCTTGAATATTTTAAAGACATGGAGATCAGAAACCGCGATAGGGCTTTTCTTCGCCAATTTCATCTTAGCGCTGAAGTTCTTGTGAATGAAGTTTTTTTGTCAAACTCTCTTCCCCCTATATCAATCAAGCCTCTAGAAGTAGATGATGATGAAATTCCTCGTCCGGCTGATAGTGATCATGAATATGAAAGTTGTGAAGAAGATGTTTCTCAAGAAGATTCAGTAGATAAAGAAAAAATCCCTCCTGAAGAAGCGGCTACTAGTGGTGAAGCAATAGTTGGCGAGAAGTTAAATGAAAAAGGAACTCGAGTTGACCATAAAGATAGAAATACTAGCGAAGGTGATAACACATGCAAAGATAACGAAGCTGGAAAGGCTAATACTGAAGCTCGAGTTCTACTTTATCTCCTCTTTTCCCTTTTCTTGCGAGTGATGTACTTTTACGCAACTTTAGAATTCAGTTATACTTCTATTATTTTAAGTATTTACGAGAAAGATAATGATATTCAATTTATAAATTCCCATACTTGCCCCTCATTATCTTTCTTGAAATGAGCAAATCTTTCCTGCATTCTTAAAAGAAAATAGTTAATGTTTATAATTATTCTATTGGTTTTATGTTGCCTTCCTAGTTAAATATCTTATTTTGCCAATTTTTGTTTTTGCGACAAAATCACAGGACTTTCTTACATTCGCATGTAAGAACCCATTGATCTTTCCTTATCCTCATGTTGTCAATTTGTTGCGACAATATGGCATGCCTAAGTTTTCTGGCAAAAACAAAGCCCCATGACATTGCCATCTTACGATGAAATCGCAGGACGTCTTCACACATTCATGTAAAAACCCACTGATTTCATCTTAACTTTTTTTTTCATGGGTTTTTGCCTCTGTATATTTGTTGCAAAAATATGACAAGCCTTGATACTCCCGTGAGTAAAAATACTCATGACATTTGCGTCTTAAGACACTTATCATCTCCCTAATGGAGGGTTCCGCCCTTATCTTCCCCCTGTTTGTCCCTTAAAGGAGGCGTACATCGGCCATACAAGACTAGCTCCTCCCATTCGGTCCTAACAACAACCAGTTTTTTTCGCAGCCGCTTATCCCTTTTGCCTATATGGCTTATGGTTACGAGACTGCACAATAGGTGGGGTTTTCTTCAGGCCGAGTGCATCGTAGTCAAGACTTGCCAAGAATGGCCAGGGTAGTTTTGTATGCCCCGGGCACCCTTGGCTCAACCGTGTACCTCGGCGCCTTGATCATACTCTGCACTTCTTAGGAGAGACCCTCGGTCGTACAACTTTTAATATATATATATATATATATATAGTTGAAAATCCAAGGTACCTCTCCTGGATGGGCTTTCATTGACCCCAAATCTCCATGACTCAGGTTCCAACAGCGGTATAACCTTATCCATGAGCCATGCAAAGAGATACCCCCTTATATGACGTACTTTAGGTCTTACATTTGCCTCTTGCGAAATTTTATCCGCGAACTAGGGTGTACGCCATAAAGGTTCGTCCCATTCTAATATTTCTCTCACGAATATCGATATTTCTTATTTTTTCTGTAATCTTGAATAATCTCGCAGCTGTGATAAAAATTTCTTTTAATCATTTCTTCATTACTTCGTTATATATTATATCATCATCTAGCCTTTCTCAGAATTTGTCACTGGTAATATCTTTTTAGATATAGTCTGTTTCATGGCCTACCAAGTCTTTGACCAACATCTCTACCCTCTGGATCCATCAATTTATATGCCCATGTTCCAAATATCTCTTTAATGATATATTGTCCATCCCATTTTCTCGCCAACTTTACAACATTTTCTCGCTGACAACCTGGTATTTCTCGCAGCACTAAATCACCTGGCTGGAACTCATGTTTTTTGACACGTTTGTTATGCTCGCGAGCTAATCTTCGCTGATAATTTTCCATATGTTGTAAATCCTTTTCTCTTTTCTCTTCTAACTTATCAAGTTTGCTCAAAATCATACCAGCACTAAGATTCTTCTCCCAAGCCTCTATTTTTGTTGTAGGAATAGCAACTTTTGTTGGTAGTACTGCTTCAACGCCATATGTTAGACAAAAAGTGACATCCCAGTTGCTTCCCTCCTAGTTGTGTTGTAATCCCAGACAGCATTATGGACCTGTTCGCACCATGCTCTATTGTACCCTTCTAACTTCTTCTTTAATATTCCTGCGATTGTCTTATTTGTTGCCTCTGCTTGTCCATTAGCTTGTGGGTACAAATGAGTAGATTTTCCGTATTTTATATTAAATGCATTGAATAACATTTCTATGTTCTTCCCCTCAAACTGTTTTCCATTATCAGACACCAACTGTGATGGAATTCCAAATCTACAAATGATATTTTCAAATATGAACGTAAATATGTCTTTGTCGTGGATATGTTGTACTGCTTTTACGTCTGCACACTTTGTGAAATAATCTGTTACGACAATTAAGTATCTCTTCTTCCCATATCCTGGTAAAAATGGTCCCACAATATCTAAGCCCCATTTTCCAAAAGCCCATACACTCGTTGAAGATGATAATGGTTCCCCTGGTGCATGTATCTTCTTTCCATGTCGCTGACAATCTTCGCAACGTCTTGATAGTTGTTTCTCATCTTCATGCATATATGGCCAGTAATAACCATGCATTTTTATTATGTATGCCAAAGATCTCCCTCCGCTGTGATTACCAGTATCCCCACTATGCAACATTTTTAATATTTTTTCTCCTTCTTACCGTGTCAAGCATCTAAGTGATAGCCCATTAAAAGATTTTCGATATAATACTTCATCTCTTAATTTATAATTTGTTGCACAGCTTTTTAATTTGTGTGCTTCTAATCTATTTCTTGGTGTTTCTCCTCTCGCCAAATATGCATGAAGTTCTATTCTCCAATCTGCGATATTGCCTTTTGGTTCGTCTTCGCCACTTTCTGTTATCATTACATCTGCTTCTTCTTCTTCTTTATTGATTTAAGGTGATATAAGTGTCTGAATTTTTATGCATCTCGCAGCTGGATTTGTCATCGTGTTGGATATGAAGGCAAAAGCATCTGGGAGTCTGTTATCTTTTCTTGATATATGCCTCCATTATATTTTTGGAATTTTAGCTGACAGTTCTTCAACGAGTTTCTTATATTTCTTCAAAGATGGTTCATTTGTTGTGTGTTCTCCTTTTATTTGGCGAATAACCAATTGCGAATCACTGGTAATTCTAGCATTCTCTAACTTCATTTCTATTGTGAATTTTATAGCATGTATCACCGCTTCATATTCCATCTCATTATTAGTGGATGCAAACTCCAATCTAAATGAAAAATCCATTTTTTCTCCTTCTGGCGAGATAAAGATAACTCCAACTCCATTACCTTCCCCGTTTGATGATCCATCCACCAATATTTCCCATCTGTTGGGTTCTGTTAACATATCTCTTGGGTCTCCATGTTCTTCTTCTATATCCATCATCTCTTCCACAGCTTCATCATCTTCTATAGGAAACTCTGCTAAGAAATTTGCTACAACTTGAGATTTTGGCGAAGATAGAATTTCGTATTTTATTTCGAAGTGTCCTACTTGTGCATTCCATCTCTCAACTCTGCCTGATCTTTTTGAATTTTTCATTACTGACTCAATTGGCACTTTTGTTAATAATTTTACTTTATGTGCTTGAAAATAGATGCAAAGTTTAAATGTTGCATAAACTAATGCCAGAATTAACTTCTCAATCTTTGAGTAATTTCTCTCTGCAGTATTAAATGTTTTTCTGATATAATAAATTGGTTTTTCTACTCGTGCATCTATTTGTAGTAACACTGAGCTTAAAGCTTGCGAAGTTGTCGCAAGGTAGATCAATAATTCCTCTCCTGGTTCCGCTTTATGTAAAATAGATATGTTCATTAAATGTTCTTTAATTCCCTGAAAGGACTTTTCACATTCATCTGTCCACTTGAATTTTGTACCCTTCTTGAGTATATTGAAGAAATGCTTGTATTTGTCTGATGATCGCGAGATAAATCTTCCTAGCGAAGCCAAGAGCCCATTCAACTTCTGCACATATTTTATTGTTGCTGGCGTTGGCATGTCGCGAATTGCTTGTATTTTCTCTGGATCAACTTGTATTCCTTCTTTTGATACAATATATCCTAAATTTTTTCCTGATGCCACTCCAAAAATGCATTTTTCGGGATTCACCTTGATGTTAAAGTGTCATATTTGATCGAAAATTGATAGACACATTTTTGTGTCTAAATTGTCCTCAGTGTCTCTATTGTTAGTCTCGATTTTTGTACTTATTATGGTGTTTTTATGTTTGTGTAGGTGTTTTTGGAGGAATACACTTGTGTGGAAAAAGTTGCTCAAAAGTGCTATTTGGACCCCCCCGGAGAAAAGTGATAAAGGAACCCTCATGTTGGTTAAGGGGCACCTCAGGGCATCCCAGCTGTTAAAGGCGCCCGTGTTTTGGATCAGGGTATCTCACCCTTTCTTCACGATTTAAAGGTGAATTTTGGCGGGAAATAGTTCTTTCACCTGCATAAATTTTGAGATTCTCTGGGAATGATTATTCACGAGATTCTCGTGAATCTGTTCGTTGGTATTGGTTGGCATGGATCTTTGGAGATTAAACATAGTTGGTAAGTTCACTAGATTCGACAAAAGAGGAAGATTTTCACCGAGGGAATGAAACAGAGGAGCGGGAAACTTTCACGGGATATCACGTGATTTTCTCTGGCTGGCGTGTGTTGCTAGAGTATTTGAATCCTTTTAAGCATGCTTGTACGATCCCAGCTGATGTTTTGTGCATGATAGAGATAAACAGGGAAACAATCCTCGCTGCAGACTCGTGAAAATATTCCGAGTTATTTTTCTTAATTGCGAGAAGATATGAGAATTAAACTGAAGAGATTTGGTCCTGTGGGTACATATATATGAGTATCTGGAGGCCAGAGAGGGGATGGAGAGTTAGGGTATGAAATAGGGGTAAGAAATCAGAGTTGCAGAGCTTGTCTCTGCTGCTGCCATTGAAGGATAAAACGAAGAACATAAGACTCACAAGCACAATCGTATTTTCTACAGTGGAAACGACAAAGTCTCGGCAGTCGTATATCCTACAATGACTGTGACAGTTTGTTTCTATCGTTTACTGTAATAGTTATTTGTAACAATTATAAGTGTTACAAAACCCCTTTTTATTATTTTTCTCCCATTTCATTATTGTGAACACCTTTTTGAGCAATGAAAAATTCCTTTGAGTGTGTTTTCACCATGCGGAGCTAGAACCCATCACTAGGACAACGGAGGAAGCAACTTTTCATGATTTTGGTAAATGAATTAATTCTTTATATGACTTTTTACATAGATTTAATTGTTTTATGATTTATATTAATTATTTGTTATTTTGTCTGATGTCGCATGCTTTTAATTACTTTTGATGCGTCATGCTTACGACTTACAGATAATGTTTTATGAAATCTATTTTTGGCAAAGAATTAGAGTCACAACTTCTTTTGTTTGAGCTATATTGTATAGAGTTAATGACTGAACCACAAAAATATGAAAAGTAGTGAAATCCTGCGTCCTAGTGTCTCTTCATCCCGTGACAATATTTTGTATATATATTTTTCTATTATTTTAGTTTATTAATTCTTAAAATCAATCTCATCAAGTCTGAGTGAACGACAACCTTACTACCACTTTCTACAACATTATTGATTCACATCAAAAATCTCCTTCAAGTCATGCACATGGTTTTTGGCTTCTCTACTCTTGATTAACATATCATCTACATACACCTCTAATGTTTTGTGTATCCACCTCGCAAACACTTTCTCCACCATTCTTTGATATGTCGCTCCAGTATTTCTCAAACCGAAGGGCATCTTTGTTTAGCAATATAACCCTCTTGGAGCAAAGAATGTGGTGTGCTCTTGATCTTCTTCAGCAAGAGGAATCTGATTATAACCTTTATACCCATCTAATGAAGATATTCTATCATTTCCCGCTGCTGATTCGACCATTTGAGGAATATATGGTAATGGAAAACTATCTTTAGGACAAGCTTTGTTTAAGTTAGTAAAGTCTATGCAAATTCTTATCCCCTTATTTTTCTTTGGAACCACCACCATATTTGCAATCCATTCCGGGTATTTTGCTTGCCTTATAATTCCTGCGTCAAGCATTTTCTGTAATTCTTCTTATATTTGGGAGTGGTAAGTTGTTGCGATTTTGTATATCCTTTGTTTAAATGGTCTTACATCCTTGTTGATTTCTAACTCATGACATGCAACTGATGGATCTATTCTAGGAATCTCATCCATACTCCATGCGAAGATGTCCTTATACTCTCGCAAGAGGTTTACGGTTCGCTCTTCCTCATCTTCATACATTTTAGTTCCAATTCTCAGCATCTTAGGTTCTTCTTCACTTCCAATATTTACTTCCTTTGTTGGTTCAGTTGCGGTGTAGCTGGCCTCAGGTTCTCCCATTGGTTTTTATTTTTTCATAACTTTCGCAAGTTTATCTCCTTCTTGCGAAATTTCACTGGGTATTCCTTTTCCTTCTTTTGCTCTTATCATGTAAACTTTAAATTCTTCTTCTTTCTTTGTCTCTTTCGCCATTTTTCTGCGAGCTTTTCGCAGCTTTGCACGTCCTTCATAGTTCCTCACTTCGATTTGATAACACAATTTCGCATGATCAGTATCTCCTCTAATTTCTCCAACTCTACTGGGCATAGGAAATTTGATGCATTGATGCAACGTTGATGCTATAGCCTTGATTGCGTGTATCCATAGTCGCCCCAATAGCATGTTATATGGTGATTCCACATCTACCACGCATAATGTTACTTGTGTTTCAATCTCTCCTAGTGGAATTCGTACCACTATTTCTCCTTTAGGTTTTGTTATAGATTTTCCGAAGCCACGAATATGATAAGTTGAACAAGATATCTCTTCATCCTTGTATCCCATTTTCTTAAATGCATGATAAAATATTATATCCACCAAGCTTCTTGTATCCACCAAAGTTCTGTTCATATCCCACTCTTCCGCAAATTCTATTGATTCTCTCTTCTCCTTTCGTGTAGTTATTACTGTGATTACCAAAGGAGATGTGTGGTTTAAATTTTCTCTTTGTATTTCTGATGCTGTGAATTTGATTTTTTGTTTTTCCCAATCTTTCAAGGGTGATACCTTCTCCACCGTCATAATTTTCTTTCCTTCAAAATCTCGTTTATGAATCCTTCCTTTAATATTTTCATGGAATTGGTTAATCATCGTTTTTGTTATCGTATTACACTCCAACTTCCTGTAATTCTCCTTGGATTTACTTATTTTTCTTTCAACTATTTCACCAACATGTTCTATCATCTTCTTAACTTGAACAACCTCAATATTGATCTTTAATCTTGTTTTTTCTACGATTTTCAACTCACAATCCTTGTTTCTAGCGCCATTATGTAGTTTCAGGAAATCCTACACTACACCCCTCACAAGAATTCATCATAATCAACACATATTTGAAGATCAAAACAACACTTTTATTAATTGATTCTCAGAAATGTTACAAGAAATGAAAGAAATCAAGAATACAACCGCTCTCTTAAACTTTCTCTCTCCTCAAAACTTTCTCAACACTCTCAAATTGATCTCTCTCTTTATGAATCTATTAGTTCTCTTTATATAGGGTAGTTATATAGTGGATGACAGCTAAGATGTCCTTTAATTTCGGATCTGACTTGCGATATTCTCGCAGTAGTTGTAATGTATAAATTCGCAGATGCTATAATCTTCGCAGGATCATCATGCTCTTCTCGTGTTTCAGTTACCGTCATCCGCTATGTCATTCTTAGAGTCATTCTGCGACACTCGCAGTGTGTTGTTGAAGAGCTCGCAGAAATGTTGTTTATAAATTTCACAAGAGTATAGCTTTGGCGATATTCTGATCCTACAGAGAGATAACTTGGATGGTACCAAAAACTAATTATCCAAGTGTCAATCAATTTAAAACGACAACCAAAATATCGGATATTCTAATTGATTGAACAACGTACAACATGTATTATTTCAATTATATAACAAAATATCATCCAGAAAAGAAATAACACAAACACCAGAATTTTGTTAACGAGGAAACCGCAAATGCAGAAAAACCTCGGGACCTAGTCCAGAATAAACACATACTGATTATAAGCTGTTACACCAATTTCCTACTACCTATTCGGACTAGATGTAATATTACCTTCTTCAGCTGTATTCTTATAGAACTCCTAGCAGAACACCGATTCTCTTTAGGAACTCTTATTGTAAATCTTCTAGCAGAGCCCAAGGTTCTCTTTAGAAGATACAACAACACGATTGATACGATTCGATATTTTGTTTGCACAAAACACCGGTTTGACTTCCCTTTAGATATAAATCAAGGTTTTGGAAATCTTGTAGATTAGGGTTTTAACTTACAATCATTATGCATACTCACAAGAAGTCCATGAACTTGATTTTCGTAAGTGAACTTGGATGAGTCCAAAGATCAATTTTCAAGTTAATAAAACCCTAATAATTCTACAACAAGAACAACTAGATAAATCTAGAGATGTTTTGTTTAAAACTTCTCAAGGATTATTACGAGATGCCTCAATAGAAGTTTTTCTTTTTAGTCTCCGATTTCGACTAACAAGTGTTAGTATACGATCGGAAACTAAAATCTATCAAAACCTAGGGTTTATAATAAAAAAATCTTGAATGGTTTTATATCAGAAGAGAAAACCTTAGAATAGACAAGAGGTGAAAAATCTAGATTACAAGTTGTATAATCAATCACGAAGATTAAATTCAACTTGGCTTTGTGATCCCCAATACAAAGACTTTTATCTCACTCTTGTTCACCAAGAACAGAAGACATGGAAAACAACCTTATGAAGCTAACACCAATTTTCCAAAAGGGGAAGAAAATGTGTAGCACTCACAAACCCTTATTTATAGTGAAACATAGCTTGAAAACTAAGCAAAGCTATTTTTATTTTTCAAGACTCTCCTAATTTTGGGAGTCTTTCCTAAGTTACAACTCTTGCCAAAATAATTAAATAAATAATTAATTAGCAAATATTGTATTTATGTGAATAAATCACAAATTAAATTAGGAAGGAATCACAAACACTTTAATATGATAATCAAAGATTTTGGAGTAACAGCTAACTTTCCTAGATAAGAAAACATCACCAACTTGACCAAAAATCCCTTTTAGTCACGTATTGGGCCCAAGTTCACGGACCATTACAAACAGCCCATGAATTATTTCCTACTAATGAACTTAAATCACTAATAACTTCATTGTTATTACTCGGAATTGAGTGATTCTTGGCTCGTTAGATTCGTAAGCTCATTCACTATAACATGAGATCCTTTATAGGGATAAAGGTTATTGTCACCAAATTCATGAATCAAATAACCTCAAGTATATATACATAAATGTACATATACCGTCATATGAATTGTTCCATAGAGTGAGCATTTATCTAGATAGATTAGAAAGGTAGAATTGAACAAGAATCCAAATAAAATCAATCACATACCTTTGTTGATGAAGTACTTGTTGATGTCTTCTTGTAATCTTCAGTCTTCATCCTTCAAGAGTAGCTCTTCTTAGACCTAATCTAGTCCGAAACTATCTTTAGTATGCTAAATCAGGAATGCATTTTGTCAACTGAATTAGACAACTAGCTTGATATACCAACGCTAGTGGGTTCAACCAAGCAATGCTCTAACAATCTCCCCCTTTGTCAATTTAAGTGACAAAACCATTTTACATATGGATTTAAACAAATAAAAGCATTACAGCTCCAAAACCCAATATGCTTGATTTTATTGGTTCTTCAACTATGCGTGTGTTCATCCTGTACTTGTTGAAGATCCATCATAGTATTATTACACTTCATCAAAATTTCATTGTATCACAACTTTAACAACAATACTATGGTGATACTTCACTCCCCCTTAGTCAATACTTCATCTCTCATGGAAACCACTCCCCCTTACATAATGATCCGAAAACCATATATATTTCTAGTGTGAACTACATATTAATTCTCCCACGTTTTTTCAATCAAATTGGCAAAGGTACAAAAACGGGATCCTAATGAAATTTCTGTAAGAAAAATTTCATGACCAAAGGTAAATGTATATCATCTTGTTTTAGATGCAATCATAAAGCCGAAGATAAATGCATTCATCAAGGAGTTCATAAAGATACAAGATAACCCCTATAATATTCCACAACCACACTCACTACACCATATCCTGGTTTTAGCAACGCTTCATTTTCGGAGGTGTGCAACGGATATAGACGTTGCTAGGTTATCTGTTGCGCATCAGATTATCCGTTGCACAAGTTATTTATATTTCCTTTACTACAAAAACTAGTGGGTACAACGTATGCCAACTAGTACAACCGTTGCGCAGAGATTGGGTTTTTTTGTAATATAAAGTTTTTTACGGTTTTTTAATAGTTAATTTTTATTTTAATTTTCTGAAATTGGTTTTAATAGTTTATTTATTTTCTTGTGAAAAACTTAAATATCAAAACTCGTTTTTCTCTCTCACTTTCAAAACCTTCAAAATTTATTTTTCGAAGAATCGAAAATGGAGACCTCTTTAGGTTTAGGTAAAAAATATGAAATCGATACCTGTATCCTTTCACCATTATATCTTAGTCGAGATTTTCTTAGGTTTCTTTCTCTCTTTACTTTCTCTCAGTCTCTCTCTTTTAAAAGCCCTATTTTTAAACCGAGAATAGTTATGAAATCACAGTTGATTTCCGCTGAGAAAACCAATAATCAAAACCTTTTCTTCTAAAGTTTGATATCCTAATCAAATCTCATATACCAGAAATCTATATCTACCGTGTAGCAACTTGAATTATTTTGAAAACCTAGAAAATATCGAAGAAAATCATCAATCTTATTTCCCAGCAGTTGGTTGATTCTGACAGACTTTATCGTCAGGTATAACCCTAATTTTGTCTCGAATTGTGATGATGTTGGTTGATTTTAACCTAATTGTGTGAATCCTATCTCGCATAATTAGTGGTTTTATTTAGGTAGCAAAACTTTTGGTAAAATTGTGTTTGTTTTTCTGTGTTATTTCTAGTTTCAAAGCATGGTAAATTTAATTCAGTTCTATAAATTATTAGGTTCAGTTTATTTTATTTTGTTGAAATTGTTTCAGATTATATCTGTGAAGAATCATGCATTTGAGGTTTTACTGCTTGGAATATCTTTGAATTTAAGGTTCTGTTGTGATGAACCAAATCACATCTTCTTACTCGACAAATGTTTGATGAAATTCCTCAGTGAAGTTATATTGTTATTTTTACTGTGATTTTGGTGAAATTACTAATGGGTTTTGTTTGTGTTTGGGGCTTGAATGAAAGGGTCATGGAATATGTGAGGTTGATGGAGATATAGTATCAACTCTGTATGGAGTTGTAGAGAGAGTTAACAAGCTTGTTTATGGTGGTACTTTAAGAGCTAGTTAAGCATAAATAAAAGGCTCAAGTTTTTCTTAAGTTTTATATGGGTTTGTGTTATCTCACATATTTTCTATTCAATTTCCTTTCGGTTTTCTTGTTACTTCTTTTTTGTTGTTGGTGGATGTAAGTTTTGAATTTAAGTTGGTTGACGAAATTACTAATAGGGACAGAAGATGGCAATGGTAATATATTGGATTTTAGGGAATGAGTGTCTTCTTGCTTGGAACATTATGTTAACAATGCAGGATTACTGTGAGTACTTACTCCCGGTATGTCTTTTTAGTTTACCTTTTGCCTTACTTTTATGAAATATATGCTTCGAATTGAGTTTAAGTGAAATCAGTTTGTATGAATTTGCATCCTCTGCCCTAGGATATAGTTGGATGTAGCCACATCTGGTGGAGGAGGGCTTGGGAAGTACACTGGCCTCTGCCTTATTGTAGCAATTGTTGGAATTGCAGAGGGGTATGTTGAGGGTGGGTTGTTCGGGGATCTCTTTTTCATGTGCCCTGAATTTGTCCAGGTAATTTTTGTTAACAGTTTAGTTTATTTTTGCTCTAGCTTACTGTTTGTTAATACTGTAACATATTTTTCATTAATTGACTTGTTATTGTGAGAAAAATGCAGACTTAGTTATGCTCTTGGTGATGTCACTGCTGAAGCAAAAAATGCTTCTGAATTGGTTGGAACAATGGGAGTTTCTTTGTCAGTTTGCAAATTTCCTGGACAGGTCACATCAGATGTCTGGGCCCATGGAAAATAGAGCTTAAGTACATGGTATTAACTTACTATAGTTGTATACTGGTAAGCAACAACCATAATCTTTCCCTAATGTTTTGCTGCAGGAAATTCAATATGTGCCTATTACAAGAGAGAGTAGAGTCGTTATCTTGATTAATGGGTGCATTCTGTTACTCTGGTTTCGTGGATTGTGAACTTTTTTACTAGGGTTTGTGAGCCGGAAACTCTTCACTTACAAGAACATAGGGGTCCTAGCCAGTGTCTTACTAAATTAGTGGAGATTTCCTCGACCGCGTAGGCATGTTAATTTTGCATTTTACTTTAGAAAGAATACTTAAAATTGGCTTGTTGATTCTACTTTGGAAAGAATTCGTTATATATGCATGTTTGGTGATTTTCAAGTCACATATTTAGGATTGTTTTCAGTTTCTTAGAAGAATTATGCATTGTTGATTTTACTGGATTAGAATTTCGCTATATGTTTGAGATGCTTTTTAGAATTTTATCGTGGGGTATGTCTAATTGATCTGTAGAAATATAAAAGTGATGTTATACGATTTCTACATGTTTGAGATGTTATCTCTTTGTTCCTTTTGACTTTATACTTATATAATTAGTCCACATTCTTCTTTAATTAGCTATCTTCTCCGTGTATCCTTCCATGGAGTAATGTCTCTTGCTTCATATTAGACTTCAGAACTGCAGATACAGTAGGTAAACTATTAAATAATCATTGGTATAGAAGTTGCTGATCAACCAGAAAATACTCTTGTAATAAAATCAAGCATGTAGTTCATGTGTTAGAACTCTTATCTGAAAGAAAATAAAATATGGGGTTTGCCTCTCTTTTTTCTTCATTTTTAATCTATGTAGATTTCAGATGCTTGAGTAACAATCGACTTCCATCTGATTCTAAGCTATTATTTCCTTTTGATGCTAGCATTTGGCGGAATGATTAAGCTTAAGATTTAATATTCTTAGCAATTAGTATTGTGTGTGTGCGATTATTTCTGATTTTACTTCATTTGGTAGAGGTTCTGAAAATCTATAGTACTGTAAAATCTATGTTGTCCAGATGTTGTTGTTGTTGCAGTTCAACTCCAATCTAACCGATCAGTAGGAAGCTGTTGGACAAGTACTTAATTAGATGGGATGTCACACCCAGAAGACAAACATCTTGTGGTGATCTCCCAGGATTGTCACTCTCGAATAAAAGATTGAAGTTAGAACCGCTTTGGTTTGTTAAACCACCTTCTGCACTCCACCACGATCTACACTCCGCCCACCTTCTTACGTTTTATGGAATCATTCCTCTCAATACTCTTCTCTTCTCTCTGTCTATAATACCCATTTGATATATATTCTCTTTTCGATCCCATTTCATTTTCCTATGTAGTTTGATTTAGAAGTTCCAATCAGTCAAATTTTTTTTGTCTATATCTGGAACTCTATTGCATAATTCAGAAAATTTTATGGATGAAATTAGAAGAGTATGCAATAAACAACGACGTTGTGCTGTATGATTGTGAAACTGATGGCAATCAAGTTCAATTGGCTTGATTTTTTTGTGGTAAGATTCTGAAGTCGTTAATTCTTTGACTCACTTTTGGTTAATAGATGTAATTATTTGCTCGTGTTGAAGAGGGAATTTTTGTGTTTTAGTTGTATGTTGTTCAATTGCAGGTAACATTTTGTCTCCTCAGATGAGGTATTCAATGGTTTTCTAGCTTTGGTGTGAAGTATGTGAATTATTGTACTGATTTTTAAGTGGTGTGATTACCTTTCTCCTGCATGTCTTTCATCCACTTGTCATGCAACAATTTGTTTATCTACATTATCTGAAAAGTTGGATGTGTAACAGGAAATCAAATGCAATTGATGCAAGTTTTATAGACTGATCCCTTTCCCACATACTGAGTTTGCTTTTAGGAGATAATTTTGAAAATCCTAAGTGAAACTAAAAGTTTATCTCTTCTCACAAGATCACTCAATTCTGCCTTTACTATGGCCAGTATTGCTTTAAGTGGTTATTCTACATTGCTATATACTTATATCTGATATATGAAGTTGTTTTTTTAGTTCTCTGGATGCGGGCCACAACCAAATCTAAAGATTTTAGTGAACCCTTTGTCAATGAAGATAACTTTAAAATTGAGTTCATTTTGATAGGTTTATTTGTAGGCCTACTTTTTTCTCCATTTAGTCTTCCTGATGTGGGATTTAATCATTACCCTTTTATGTTTCTTTGGCGCATGTATTTTTTTTTTGAAGCATTTGGCACATGTAAATCGTTATGCATTAACCTTGTTTTTTGTAACCATTTCCTGCATAATCAAAGGTGTCTGCTGGCAAAGAAAAACAAGAAGTTTTCCAGAGATCCATCTGAAATGCAAAATGTAATTTGTTCTCATCCCCCATATGCCAGTAAGCTTACTATGATTCTATTTATACTTGCTTTCGTGATGAGTTCAAATTACATGAATGACAATTTCCAATAGCTTTGTGCAAGACCGTAACAATTTACACTCTCGAAGCAAAACTTACACTCTCATCTACCATTTGACGTCAATATAAATTTGTATGATTATTCTGTGCAAGGGTAATAATATCTTTCATGTGGATGCTCATTAGAATTAAATGATTAACTTTAACCGAAGAACTAATTGTTACAGGTAATACCATGTATGGAACTTGCAGTTCTGGATCAACTTTGAAATTGCTTTACGTCAAGCTAACATGAAGCCTTGGTAATATAAGCATGTCGAGTTTTCTGATGTTAGACTAGTATTCTATTGTTGAGCCTTGCTGATATGTATATTGTGACGTGGTATATCATTTGACAGATTATCACTTCAAGACAAATAAATGAGTTGTTACCCTTCTTGTGAAGCTAGAAAAGAAGATATTATCCTTCTTGTTAACCTGATAAAGCAACTTCCCAGTGATACTATATCTTCCTTGCTTGCTTCTAACACCTTTAGTCAAAACAAACTATTCTCTCTCTATTAGGGTACCTTTTTTTATGTCTGTCTCTATCTCATCCTTTCTTACTTCATTCTGAATTACAGGAGTTTCAGCCTTTAGGAAATGGTCAAGCTCCAATATGACAATAATCTTGTAGACAAAGATATAGCAAACACTTGTAACTGGTGAAATGAAAGTGGAGCATGAACTAGGTAAATCCTTACTAGTACCTTAGAAGTTAGAAGTTACAGGAAACCAGAACCATAAAACTGATTTTGTTTTTTTCCACTGCCAAATGATGAGAAGCATGAGAAAAATGAAAAATGAAGAGTTTTCTTCTTGTTTTTGTCAATACGAAGATATTTTGCTCCTCAATTTTGTTTTATTTTGTGTTGTGTTGTAGACATTTACACTTGATAGTTGACAATTAATATGGTTTCTATTTTCTTGCAAGATATTTCTTTTTTTTTACAATGTTGATCTTCAAATGCTTTTCCGCCATCTCACAGGGATAATCACCTGACTGCATTCTATAAACGGGAAGTCATGACACTTGGAAAAATGGAGGAACATAAATCTTCAGAATCTTGTGAGTTGGGAGTAAAAACTTGCACGTTCTGTATATTGCAAAGGAAGTGCAGTTGTCCTTCCGAAACTTTGTTTCTACGGTTCAGGTTTAATATCTCAAGTATCCTAGATTATGTATCATCCGGGCAAAAGACCGTCCCTACATCGAGATATTTCATACTCAACAAGTAAAAGCATCCCATCAGAAGCTAATAAAGATGGAACTTTTCCAGTGTTGCCCCATATTGCTATCCAGGTAAAACAGTTTCACTTTCTCCATGACATCTGAGTTTTCATATGTTTGACATGGATATCAAACTCATATTAGACTTCCCAGAATTATTTTGCACAAAACACCTGAAAATTATTTGGATACTAACTAGCTACTTAATTTGTTGATATATGAATCGTTCTTGATGGATTATGATGTTAAATAATTATTCTTGGTCGATTGCAATTCAGGAGCAGAAATATGCCGGAAAATGTGCCGGCCATAAAAATTTTTAACCTTAAAATTGATTTGCAACGGATATAAAAGTTGTACAAATATACGTTGCACAAATTACCGGAAATGAGCAACGGATATAACTGTAACCAAATAAATAAAGCGTTGACAAAATTAAAATGGGACCCACAAAAGTGTTATTTTATAAATAATATCCGTTGCACAAATTATTTATACGTTGCACAAATAAGAAAAGGTGCAACGGTTGTGCAACGGATAATATGTGTTGTACACCGATGCGCAACACCGTTTTGCCAACGTTTATTTCCGTTGCACAAATTATGCGCAACGTTTATAAACGTCCCTAAATGGCCGTTTTGGTGTAGTGACTCCCCACAAAGATTTGGCAATTAAGCACAAGTTCAAAAGAACTCTCCCCCATAAAATGTCATTCCCGAAAGAACAACAAGAGCGACCTTAATTACAAAAGAAAAGAAAGATTTCTTTGGACTCAACAAAATCATACAAGTATGAATTTGAAATCCAAAAAGAAATATTCAATCAAATTAACCGTAAGAGAATCATGATTAATTTGACTAAATATGCTCAACACAAGTAAACTTATGGAGACTTAAGAAATCAATTAGATTAATCACAAGAAAACTCACAAATAATCTAATTGCCATACTCAACCAAACTAATTACAAAAGTAATCAATTTAATTGGCCACACTCAACATAAGAAAAATCTATCGAGCAATGACAAAGTTAATCATGAATAACCAACCCAGCCAAAGAAATGCTCAAATATAAGAAAACTTATGGAGTGCTAACTAAATAACCACACAAGATGATTAATTTAGCTTAACATGTTCAACATAAAGTACCTTTCCTAACAACAACTAACCTAATCACAAAAGTAATCATCTTTTGTTGTTTTAGTGCTCAACATAAGACACTTCATGGAACAACATAGTATTTACAAAACAATTGTAGATCTGAGATCGACCTTATACTGTGGAATGAGCAAGGATTCATTCTATTTTCCATCACCATTTTCACAATGAAATACAATAGACATAATCCTTAAATCACAAAATATTTTAACCTATATTCCATCAAAACTTGACAATATAGGCTTACCTTTTGTGTTTCAAAAGTCTATTCATTCTTTTATCAATACTTGCATATCAATACACGAACGACTTTACTTTTGACAAAATATGGGACAACAAGTTCACAGACGTAAACACACATATCCCATAAAAATATTGCAATATATAAAATTATAAAGATTAATACTACAAAAATCATCTTCCGCACAAGTTTAGAATTTAAACCAATAAATCTAAAAACAAGAAGATGAAAACATTGGATATAGCTATGTGTAATCACAATAATGTCTATTCTAAACACTAGTTATTCTTCAAAACAAGAAAAATAGAAGATTTACTAGGCAAACTAAACCTGGTTTGAAACTAAAGATCGAACAAGAATAAGTTCATCAGATGCATTCTTCAGTTCGTTCTTTAGAAACTCAAGATTCTTTGTTGCTATTCCGAGTTGTTCACGAACGACTTCAAAATCTCGAAGAAGATTTCCTACCAGTTGTGAAGACATCTGAACTGGTAGATTTTTTTCATGATCAATAGCCTGATGACAAATAATGAAAACATGATCTTCATGGAACTCGATAGTCTTGCCCTCCTTGATCACATCTTTGTTGATTCTCTCTATTGTGCTAAAAATTCAGTATAATCTTTTTAACCTTATAGAATAAAGTGTCAATTAATGACATATATATATATAAGGAGGTTCATATAAAACCCTAGGCAACAAGATATCCAGGGTAGGTCTTGTGAACGTGCAAAAGTAGTCATAGATGACCAAAACGTGGAGAAGCAAACAAACAATGGAGGGACGGTTAAACAAGGAATTCTCTCCCATAAACATTAGAACAACCTTCAAAAAGAAACTCAAAATAATTTTTTGAGATCAACAAGAGAAAGGAATACACATTTGACATCTTTCTCAAGACACTTTCTTGAGAACACAAAGCATCCTTCTTATTCTAAAAGAAGGATGCTTGATAGGTGTAGAATACACCGTATTTACTATCTAGTAGTTTATGCTTTCTTTGCTATTTTTCTAGTAAATTATGTATTTTTACATGTGTTTTTGAGTTATTAGGTACTCTGGAGTCGCACGGACGAAAAGAAGGAGAAATCATCCAATTTGAGTAAAAAGGGCAAAATTGTCATTTTGCAAAGACAAGCATATCTGGAACCCAGACAAGACTAAGGGGCGACTCTATTTGAAGGAGTGCTAAATACAGACTAAACAAGGTTAAGGGGCAGCTCTTTAGGAAAATACTAAACACAGACCAGCTGATGGCTAAGGGAATTCCATTTGGGGGGTGGTTCAAACACAATGGGTGCAAATAGCTATCCCATTATTAAAGCCCTAAAATTGAGAGATGTTCTCTCAATTTCTTTCATCGCCTCTTTCACCTGAAACAGGAATAACGCAGAGGCTGCTTCTGCAGGAATTGATTTGAGAATGAGAAGGAAGAACATCTACCTGCTGCCATGATTAAATGGGTTTGTGGTTAAATCTGTAATTGTGAAGAAGACAAGAAATTGAAGGATGGTTGTTGTTGAATCGAGAAAAAGAAACTAGATCTGCTGTAACCAAGAACAGACACGAAAGATTGAATTAGAGCTTGGGGTTTTGACGCTGTTTGGATTCTTGTAAAGAGATTTAATGGGATTGCGGCTATGAATGATGATTGTAATTGACGCTGCAATTCAGAGGAGTCGAAGGAGATTTTGAATCTGACGCTGTTAATGTGCTGGTGGTTGAAATGGAAGTTGTTGTCGTTCAAATTGAAGAGAAACTCAAGGAATCTGAAGAATTAATGATGAGAAATGGGATCTGATGTTGTTGAATTAGTAACGGACGATGGTGGAATTGACGTTGTTGTTAAGAGATTGAGCTCAAGAACACAGTATCAGGAGAGAATGAGAGGTTGTTTGAAGCCCAGTTGCTACATGGAATGAATGCCTGAATTGAATAGATGAATGTTTAGGTGTGTAACAGGTGAAGAAAAAGGCCTGAAGTTGGCCTGAAAAGTCCTATAACTAAACGGAACTCTGTCGGATTTTCTTCCCGAAGAGTTGACTCAGTGACCCGGTGACTTGACCTAGTTGATTAAGACTGACTCAGATGACTCAGTTCTAAGTTAGACAGCTGACTCGAAGCTGACTAACCCTCTTCTTTGACCCGGCTGACTGATGGTTGACTTATTGGACCGTTAGTCTTAACGGTTGACCAACGGAATATTCCCTTGCCGGGGAGAATCTCAGGTGGCTGACGACGACGGATTCCGGTCTATTTCCGGCCAAAAAAACCAGTTTTCCGGCGAGCAAAAGTTGCAGAATTTTGTGTATATTTCTCTCATGGGATGTGAAGACTTGGACTTGGAATTGAATGAAGAATTTGGCTTGGATTTGGAAAGAGGAGATGGAAGATTTGAGAAAGGCTTGGATTTGGAAATTGAGCTACAAAGGGAAAGGGATTCTATTCCTTGGAAGATTTGGAGAGCATTGAAGCCTATAAATAAAGGAGTTCTCTACACTTCTTTACACATCTTTATATATCTTTTGCACACTTTTACACACACAATATTTTTCTCTTTGTGTGAACTTCTTAGCATGAGTAACTAATTTGATTGAGGATGAATTCCTAGTTCTTAACATGTTTTGAGTTTTGTTTTAAATCTACTTTGAAGTTTTCACATGATTATCGTTTGTTTTTACTAATAGGAATGTTTATACATTCATGGTTGATTGATAGATTGTTTAGGTGCGCAACTAAATTGATTTTTTAATTTGATCTATAGCTAGTGAAAGTTAGGGGATAAGTAATCGTTTCTTGACTCTTTACATAAGTAGAAAACACGAGACCTTGCGGAGGGATTCCGTGGAGCAATTGTGTGTAAAAACAACGTTAGCAAGTGGACCTTGATCTAAGAGTCTAACTACTAATATCAACCTAATAAATTCATAAATCTTAATGCGTTTAAATAAATTACATCTTGAGTGATCTACTACTAGGTGGTTTGGTGAATAGAATCCGGTAGTCGAGAACTTCCGTATCCGGTGATATAAGGGATTTTGGGGTTAGCACTGATCTAGCTGCTATACCTACGGTTGGTGATAATTTGTGATTAATAAGAAGTGGAAAAGAACATAACTTTAATCATTGTTTTGCAGCGAAGAAGGATTCCTTGATCTAATCTCTCTTATTGATTTCCTTTTAATTGCTTTGTTTATTTTATTTACTTTCTCAAATTCTTAATCAATACCCCCCTTTGTGTGACAAATTTACAACTAGAATCTCGTGCTCCTCGTGGGATCGACCTTGACTACCCTATATTACTTGTTAAATAGGTAGTAAAGTATTAATTAATTTGTTGTGGTTACGACACGCATACAATGCTACAAGAAGCAGTCATGGTGTATTAGGATGAGCATTTTGCTCATCATTATTGACTTATTATTTTTCTCCTTTATGGTAATATAAAGACGAATCACTCAACAGAGTTGAAGAAGTTTACTAGGAGAGGAACAAGGAGTACCTGAATCAACTACTTTCCATGTTTTTCTGATGCCCCGTTTGAGTCTGTTTATGTTTATCTTAAGTTCTGAGACTCGATTATTAATATGTAAGGAATCCGGGACTAAATTGTTGGATTTGCAACCTTCTTCAAAGAGAGACAAGTAGCTTGAACCTTTCTTATTTCTCCTGTAACTTTTTCTCTTTTCAGTGTTGTTAGGGAAATCAGTTACCCTTCTACTACTGAATATATTTTTTGTTTCAAAGATACATTTAGAAATTGATTTACCACGAATGTTGACTGAGTCTTTTACTCCAATGAAATGAGAAACAGGTTTGATAACTTCTTTAGACATCCATGTAAGAATGTTATGAAGTTATTTATTCCTTAATTGAAGACGATATTTATGCTCATAATGTCCCTTGATCCCACAATAATGAAAAATATAAGGAATATTCTTACCTCGATTCACATGTATTGAATTTGGAGGTTGATAGACTCTGCTCACTTCGTCTTTAACTGCCGGTAAAGGTGTTTCACTTTTGCCATTAGTGGAAAACCTTTTTGTTGAGAAGAATCACTAGCCTTGAATTTTTTTTACCTCTTTGCTAATACTTGGAACATCTATTCCCTTATAGCCCAATCCTCATGTATCACGATGATTTTTACTTGCTCCTAGCATAGTGGTTAACTTGCTTGTACTAGTGTTGAAATTTTTCAAGTCATCTTCCAACCTCTTGATTTTATCAAGAGCAGCAGTTAAGTCAGCCTCAATGCATTTTTCTCGGGAAAGACACGCACTTTCTCTGTCATCAAAACATGTTTGCTAGGAGATAACCTTTTCTTTAGATTTTGCAAGTTTCTCTTCCAGCAAAAAATACTTTTGATAAAGATTATCACATTCAAGTGATTTCATATGTAGGTTTTCTTTAGAATCCTTGAGGATCGATTCGTTAGAACGATTTGAAGAATAAACACCTGCGTAGCATCTTCTCAGTTTCTTGTTTTCTCGACAGAGAGGAGTCAGGAGAGGTGAGATATGAGAAGTTGTAATTTTCTTCATATTCCAGGAATCCAAAAGCTTAACATACTCTAAGACTTCCTTATCAACATCTCTATCAATATCTGAATCACCTTCATTAGAAAGTTCATCCAACTGTTCTTCTAGGAGAGTTTCCCAATCAACTGTTTTTTCATTAAAAGAATGTTTAGATAATGATTTAGACGTGACAGTTTTCTCAGGTGAATCCAAGCTTTTAGGCTCATCTGGTAATTTCTAAACTGGTACGTTATTAGAGATACTACTCTTATCCATAGAGTCAGATCACTACAAACACATACTTGTAAGGTCTTAAACGTGTTTGCCTACTCTGATACCAATTGAAAAAGTGGGGGTCTAACAACCACACCCAATATTTTGATTAGAAATCTGTATGGACAAACTCCGAGTTACTTTACTAGAGAATCAACTAGAAATTCAGACTCAATCTAGATAAAAATATCTCAAGGATTTATTATCTCAATCTCTCAATTTTATTTATACTCAAGCAAATAGAATATGCGAGTCTTTATCAAAGAGAGATAACTTGGATGGTACCAAAGACCTATTATCCAAGTGTCAATAAATTTAAATCGACAACCAAAAGGTAGGATATTCTAATTGATTGAACAATGCACAACCTGTATTATTTCAATTATGTAACAAAATATCTTACGGAAAAGAAATAACAAAGACACCATAATTTTGTTAACGAGGAAACCACAAATGCAGAAAAACCCTGGGACCTAGTCCAGAATAAACACATACTGATTATAAGATGTTACACCAATTTCCTACTACCTATTCGGACTAGATGTAATATTACCTTCTTCCGCTGTATTCTTATAGAACTCCTAGCAGAACACCGATTCTCTTTAGGAACTCTTATTGTAAATATTTTAGCAGAGCCCAAGGTTCTCTTTAGAAGATACAACAACACGATTGATACGATTCGATATTTTGTTTGCACAAAACACCGGTTTGATTTCCCTTTAGATATAAATCAAGGTTTTGGAAATCTTGTAGATTAGGGTTTTAACTTACAATCAGTATGCGTACTCACAAGAAGTCCGTGAACCCGATTTTCGTAAGTGTACTTGGATGAGTCCAAAGATCAATTTTCAAGTTAATAAAACCCTAATAATTCTACAACAAGAACAACTAGATAAATCTAGAGATGTTTTGTTTAAAACTTCTCAAGGATTTTTACGAGATGCCTCAATAAAAGTTTTTCTTTCTAGTCTCCGATTTTGACTAACAAGTCTTGGTATACGATCGGAAACTGAAATCTATCAAAACCTAGGGTTTATGATCAACAACTCTTGAATGGTTTTATATCAGAAGAGAAAACCTTAGAATAGACAAGAGGTGAAAAACCTAGATTACAAGTTGTATAATCAATCACGAAGATTAGATTCAACTTGGCTTTGTGATCCCAAATACAAAGACTTTTATCTCACTCTTGTTCACCAAGAACTTAAGACATGGAAAACTACCTTATGAAGCTAACACCAATTTTCCAAAAGGGGGTGAAAACGTGTAGCACTCACGAACCCTTATTTATAGTGAAACATAGCTTGAAAACTAAGCAAAGCTATTTTCCTTTTTCAAGACTCTCCTAATTTTGGGAGTCTTCCTAAGTTACAACTCTTGCCAAAATAATTAATTAAATAATTAAATAATTAGAAAATATTATATTTATTTATGTGAATAAATCACAAATTAAATTAGGAAGGAATCACAAACACTTTAATATGATAATCAAAGATGTTTGGAGTAACATCTAACTTGCCTAGATAAGGAAACATCACCAACTTGACCAAAAATCCCTTTTAGTCCCGTATTGGGCCTAAGTTCGAGGACCGTTACAAACAGCCCATGAATTGTTTCCTACTAATGAACTTAAATCATTCATAACTTCATCGTTATAACTTGAAATTGAGTGATTCTTGGATCGTTGAATTCGTAAGCTCATTCACTATAACATGAAATCCTTTATAGGGATAAAGGTTATTGTCACCAAAGTCATGAATCAAATAACCTCAAGTATATATATATATATATAAATGTACATTTACCGTCATATGAATTGTTCCATAGAGTGAGCATTTATCTCGATAGATTAGAAATGTAGAATTGAACAAGAATCCAAATGAAATCAATCACATACATTTGTTGATTAAGTACTTGTTGATGTCTTCTTGTAATCTTCAGTCTTCATCCTTCAAGAGTAGCTCTTCTTAGACCTAATCTAGTCTGAAACTATCTTTAGTACGCTAAATCAAGAATGCGTTTTGTCAACTAAATTTAACAACTAGCTTGACATACCAATGCTAGTGGGTTTAACCAAGCAATGCTCTAACAATGGCTTCCTCATGTATTTGCATAGGTATGCTTGGAAAAATCCAGACAACCTTTGTCAGGTTGAGTATACTATATTACGAATTAATGGTGTACACATCAATTTATAATGTTAAATTCATTTCAAAATTTAAACACAACACTTAAATCATGAGGCTTATGTGGAACAAGTGGGTTCTTGTACTGTGAACGTATTGACATGTTTTTTTTACAAGATAATCTGGTAATTGTAAAACATTAAATATCTAGTGGATTTCATTTTTTCTTTTCATTGCACAACAAACAATTTAACCAATTTTTTTATACTACCCAAATATTAATAACATACTTTTCCATTGGACTGGTTACCTAGTTAATTTGTATGACCATGAAAGTCATGTACCCATTAAAATTTATAGTACCCTGATAAGTAGGGTACCCATTTAAACTTATACGACCATGTTAATGAGGTACTCAATTTATTTTATAGGAATGTTGAAAGAGAATATGCACTACTTTGCTTATAAAACTGAAGCAGTTTAGGGGACCTTGTGAAAGGGAGGATGAACTGCCACCAATTATTTTAAGGTATAAAGTGTTAAAAAAAAAAAAAAAAAAAAAAAAATTAGTAATTTGTGATGTTAAAACTAGAATTATCTAGATTAGTCTAAATAGACATGTGAGGATAAACTCCTCCATACTTATCCTTGTATTCTAGACTAGATAAGTATTAGTCAAATTAGACATGTGAAGGATAAGCTCATAGATGCTTATCCTTGGTATTATACTCTAGAATATTCCCTCTAGATAAGAGTGTAATGAGAGTGTAAAGAAGAGTCTAGATAGAACTATCTAGAGAAATAAGTGAGTCTATAAATAGGCAAGTCTTGGTTCATTTGAAACCATCCAAAAACCAAGTGAGCAAAGCAATCAGCAAGAGAGTAGCAAGAGTGAGAGCTAGTAGAAAAACCCAAAGAGCCTTTGTAAACATTCCAAAAATAATAAAAACCTCCTCTTTTCATAAACCAACCTCTTTCCTAAATTCATTTCCTAATCCATTTCCATAAAACCCATCACATTTCCGCATTACGCCAACAAATTTGGTATCGAGCAAACCTATCCCGATAATCCTAAAACTCTACCCATGTCAAGTATTCAAAGTTTCAACTATGCCCAAAGTCTAATTCCAATTTTTGATGGTGAGAGTTTTGATTATTGGAGTCTACAAATGAAGACTCTTTTCATTTCACAAGACCTATGGGATCTTGTAGAAGATGGTTATAAGGTACCCTAGAGTCGGCAACAATTCAATCGTCATGGACGGAGGCGGGAGAAAAAGAGTATAAGGATAATAAGAAGAAAGATGCTAAAGCATTCCGTTCATACAAATAGGGGTAAGCAAAACTATTTTTCCTCGAATTTCGGTGGTGAAAACTTCGAAGGAGGCCTGGAATATTCTCAAAGTTACATTCCAAGGTTCTTAAAAGGTAATCTCCATTAAACTACAAAATTTATGGCTAGATTTTGATAATTTACTCATGAAAGAAAATGAAACTATCCGAACTTCTTTACAAGAGTTACTGGTATAGTGAATCAAATTAGTAGTTATGGAGATACCATTGAAAACAAAAGAATTGTAGAAAAAATTCTAAGAAGCTTACCTTTCAAATTCGATCATATTGTCGCTGCCATTGAGGAGTCCAAAAATTTATCGACTCTCTCCGTACACGAATTAATGGGTTCACTCGAGGCACATGAAAAAAGGATAAATAGGTTCAAGCGAGCAAACTTGATTGGATCAGTGTTTCAATCAAAAATAAATTTCAAAGAAATTGAGCTTCAATTTTGTCCGACGCAAGAACAAAATGCGGACATTTTCACAAAAGCGGTCACGGTGGATAAGTTACATCATTTCAGAGACAAGCTAAACATCACAAATTAAGAGGGGGTGTTAAAAAAAAAAAAAAAAATTAGTAATTTGTGATGTTAAAACTAGAATTATCTAGATTAGTCTAAATAGACATGTGAGGATAAACTCCTCCATACTTATCCTTGTATTCTAGACTAGATAAGTATTAGTCAAATTAGACATGTGAAGGATAAGCTCATAGATGCTTATCCTTGGTATTATACTCTAGAATATTCCCTCTAGATAAGAGTGTAATGAGAGTGTAAAGAAGAGTCTAGATAGAACTATCTAGAGAAATAAGTGAGTCTATAAATAGGCAAGTCTTGGTTCATTTGAAACCATCCAAAAACCAAGTGAGCAAAGCAATCAGCAAGAGAGTAGCAAGAGTGAGAGCTAGTAGAAAAACCCAAAGAGCCTTTGTAAACATTCCAAAAATAATAAAAACCTCCTCTTTTCATAAACCAACCTCTTTTCCTAAATTCATTTCCTAATCCATTTCCATAAAACCCATCACATTTCCGCATTACGCCAACAAATTTGGTATCAGAGCAAACCTATCCCGATAATCCTAAAACTCTACCCATGTCAAGTATTCAAAGTTTCAACTATGCCCAAAGTCTAATTCCAATTTTTGATGGTGAGAGTTTTGATTATTGGAGTCTACAAATGAAGACTCTTTTCATTTCACAAGACCTATGGGATCTTGTAGAAGATGGTTATAAGGTACCCGGAGTCGTGAACAATTCAATCGTCATGGACGGAGCGAGAGAAAAAAAGAGTATAAGGATAATAAGAAGAAAGATGCTAAAGCATTACTGTTCATACAAAGAGGGGGTAAGCAAAACTATTTTTCCTCGAATTTGATGGCGAAAACTTGAAGGAGGCACAGAATATTCTCAAAGTTACATTCAAGGTTCGAGGAAAAGGTAATCTCCATTAAACTACAAAATTTATGGCGAGATTTTGATAATTTACTCATGAAAGAAAATGAAACTATCCAGAACTTCTTTACAAGAGTTACTGGTATAGTGAATCAAATTAGTAGTTATGGAGATACCATTGAAAACAAAAGAATTGTAGAAAAAATTCTAAGAAGCTTACCTTTCAAATTCGATCATATTGTCATTTGCCATTGAGGAGTCCAAAAATTTATCGACTCTCTCCGTACACGAATTAATGGGTTCACTCGAGGCGCATGAAAAAAGGATAAATAGGTTCGCGGAGCAACCGTTGGATCAGGTGTTTCAATCAAAAATAAATTTCAAAGAAATTGAGCTTCAATTTTGTCCGACGCAAGAACAAAATGCGGACATTTTCACAAAAGCGGTCACGGTGGATAAGTTACATCATTTCAGAGACAAGCTAAACATCACAAATTAAGAGGGGGTGTTAAAAAAAAATAATAATAATAATTAGTAATTTGTGATGTTAAAACTAGAATTATCTAGATTAGTCTAAATAGACATGTGAGGATAAACTCCTCCATACTTATCCTTGTATTCTAGACTAGATAAGTATTAGTCAAATTAGACATGTGAAGGATAAGCTCATAGATGCTTATCCTTGGTATTATACTCTAGAATATTCCCTCTAGATAAGAGTGTAATGAGAGTGTAAAGAAGAGTCTAGATAGAACTATCTAGAGAAATAAGTGAGTCTATAAATAGGCAAGTCTTGGTTCATTTGAAACCATCCAAAAACCAAATGAGCAAAGCAAGCAGCAAGAGAGTAGCAAGAGTGAGAGCTAGTAGAAAAACCCAAAGAGCCTTTGTAAACATTCCAAAAATAATAAAAACCTCCTCTTTTCATAAACCAACCTCTTTTCCTAAATTCATTTCCTAATCCATTTCCATAAAACCCATCACATTTCCGCATTGCGCCAACATAAAGATCCAGTATCTCGACAGTTAAATCTACACCACAAACCATTATTAGGTTCATTTAGGGAATCTCTTCATAATTTCAAATCCATGATGTCACGGATATCACTGTCAAACCCCGATATACTCATTCTCAACCGTCAACCGATATGCTCGTTCTCAACCATGATGAGTGAATCCCCACAATCCCGACCACTTCCGACCTTAAGTGAAGCATGATATGGACTGTACTTGGAATAATCCCGACCATTTTAGATAATACTTCTCACTTAAGTTCTCAGTCACTCTCATGATGTCTTCATACATATGAAGTGCCATGTTCATGTGAAGAATCTCGAGCTTTGGTGAGGTATACATAGCTGCATAATAAAAGAGTATTTTTTATTAGCCCCTAAAATACTTGACCAGGGATTAATGTTGTTTATATGATGAAAAAGTACCTGGTTTTCCTGGCGACCCTTCTGCAAAAGGTTTTGGATTGTGTGGTCAAAATGCTGCTAAAAATATAAGGAAAAGTAGAACAAGAGAACCCAGTGCAATACGTAAGATGACGGCTTTGGATATTGAAGATGCAAATAATAAAATGTGAGGTATAAGGGGAAGGAAATGGAATACGATACAAATCTTTGGCTTTGTTGTTGAACTTACGCCGATCTGGTGGATAAGATTTCTGGCATGGAGAAACAAGCCAATAACCTTAAAGACTGGGATTTCCTACAAAGCTGGCAGAAAGGTGAAACTCGGGTCAAATTTAACAGAGATAAAAAAAAAATTCACGACTTGAACAAATGAATTTTCACATACCTATCAACACGAGACCTTGAGAAGTTGTTACCGGTGGAGATATCACCGAAGAGATTGTTGTGAGATACATTGATGTAAGAAGGTCTACTTAAATCAAGATAGATTGAAACACATAATAAGTTTTTCAACAAACACTTACAAATCATACAACTCAGTGAGCTGCCCAAATTTAACGAGTTGCAGCTAAGGTCTCTGTAGTAAATATAAGACACTCAACATGTCAATAAAAATGAACAAGAGGTTATAACTAAATCTTGATATTAGTTCACTATGACCAAGCCAAAAGTCCTAAAAAAACAGCAAGTGCCTACATCTGACCAACAATAGTTGAAATTTTCCAAATGAGTCTGTTTTCTTGTAGAGATCTTCTATTTTAAGAAAAATAAAAACACAGCTATTATCAGCTAAATCATAACCGAGATAGACCCTTGAGATATTTTTAAACTGGATAAATGAAAGGAAATTAAGAATTACGTACAACGTGGCCACTTGTATAAATACAATGTTAAACAGATCTCCCTGGTAAGCTGGTTGTAGGATAAATCCTTATCAAACAAAGAAATAAAGAGTCGGTTTCTATCTAGAAACCGCAAGTCCACAACTTTATGTTCATGAGAAATATGTGATTGAGCTTGTTGATACGTACAAGACCTAGAAGCCCGCACAGTTTCTAGTATTCATAGGTATGCTACTAGTAAGGCTGTTATTTCTTACATCACTGTGAAACATATAAATATGATGACATTAATAAACACAGATCTTCCCTATAAGGTGTAGAAAAAGAGTCATTAACTATATATTTGACAAAACATAAAAACTTACCATAACCACAAGCCTGTTAATTGGAAGATATCATAAGAGAGACTCTATACCAAATTTTTCTCACACAAGCCCCTGCATTACAAGAAAAATCTGAAACGATTATACACCAACCTAAAAAATACTGGCAATAAGCCAAGGATTTACAGGAACTCAAAAAATGAGATAAATACTCAAATAACATGGATTCATAAACTTACAAATATTTTAGAACTTCATTCAAGTAGATAAATCTAGATATCTCACCACTCAGTTTATTTTGGGTCAGGTCCCTAGAACAAAGACAAATTGTATTTTAGTAAAAAAAATTGAGAATATTAGATTGCGAAGAAATGTAAACTTAGTGAAACTTACATGATTTTCAAGTTTGGAATCTGTGACAAAGATGAAGGAATCGGTCCAGTTAGCTAATTGCTTTTCAAAATCCTGCAAAAGAATTTCACCGCTAGATAAAATCACAGAACAATAGACTATAACCACCCAATGGCAATAGAAGCTTATAATGTTTCCAACTCTTTCAACTTTGATACTGAAAATGGTATGTCCCCATAAGTCTCATTGAAAGATAAATCCCTAGCATGACGAAATGATATTAAGATCAATATAAGGAATAAAAATGAGAGATCGAGCAGCATATGTCTCTCCACCCCACAACCAAAAAAATACTTATAAAGTTTTCAGAGATGATTTCACCGAATTCATCCGGAATTTGTCCTGAAAGATGGTTCATTTTCAAGTCATCTCGGTAGGTCTCTGCAACCTAACATAAGATGAAAATGGAATAAGAAACCGAGATAAATGGGAAGAAGATGTGTTCATTTGTTGCCGACCCATAAACTCTAACCTAATCCTACAGTGCTCTATTAACTCGACCAGGGAGGATAACTTGGTCAAATTCTGAATAACTCACTCGGCCGATCCACGTGATTCTCAACACGCATATTGTTGTCAAGTTTACGAAGAGTTGAACTATATTTGCACCTTTTCAAGGAATAAGTAATTTTCTAGAGCTTTGCTCAATATTTTTGATGTTTTTTAATTTAATTTAATTAATTCGACTACCCAAAAAAAAAAACACAACGTAAAAACAAAAAGAATGTGAGATTTAAAGTATGAGATCCTCTTACTAATATACCTATTTTCTATTATTATTATTTTTTAATTTTTACGATGGTGTCATCAACTTTTCCTCGAACATCCCAAAGTCCAACTTACTGAGTAGTCTCATCCAACTTTTTTCCAATAAACCTTGCTTTTACTGAGTTGTCTCATCAAACTTGTTTTAATAAACCAGATTTTTTTACCGTGCACATATCCCGACTCGAGCATTCTCTCCACGCCAAATAAACAGTCTCATCACATTTAAGTTTTAATCCTTTACTATTGATTTCGCCGGCATTTTTAATTGATATAAGACCTTCATTGATATGCACCTACATATCACCAACAACATTATTTTTTATAAAAACACCGAAGGCATTACCAAATCAAAGAACTACACAACTAAGCAAAACAGAGAATCACAAAATACAAGAAAAGATAAAAGCATGAATCCATATGATCATCACTCAATCTCAGCATCTTCATCTTCATTTTCTTCTGAAAGTTATGATGACGTGGCATTACTACTTATGACAGCCCAAACTAATCTATCCATTTCAATTTATCTAGCTAATCAAGTACAAGAACATCATAAAAAGAGAAAGAACAAAGGTGGAGGTCCTAAAAGAAGAAGTCGAGTAGCTATTCATCATCTAAGGGCGGCTGAAGATGATGAGAAACTTATAAGGTACTATTATTTTGCTGATACTTCAATGTATCCTCCAAATGTCTTTCATATACCGCATGATGATTGTTTTGTTCAGAAACCTGATGCCGCAAAGAAAATGTGTTTGTCACCCCTAGTTGAGTAATTCAATCAATCAAACAAAGTTCTTCAAGAAAACAATTACAAAGCTCAGCAATTACTCTAAGTAATTGTCTTTTCATTACATTAGCATTAAGAAAGAAAACTAATATTAATACACACGCATGTGACCAATAACAGATAGATCTAAGAGGACCAATCATATAGTAGCACGTCATGACAGATAACAGCTAGATGACAGAAAAGCAATGACAGACTGTCACAGACAAATATAGTTAACCGAGTCTAGTGAGTCAAGAGTGAGTCACATTGCTATTAGTCCCCCTCAAGTTGGAGTGAGCTAAAGAGAGCACCTTCAACTTGTCTCTGAGATAAAAAAAAATCTTGGTGCAGAAAGCCCTTTAGTAAATATATCTGCAAGCTGGTCAAAGGTACATATGTAAGAAATCTGCAAAGCCTTAGCCTGAACAAGCTCCCTAAAAAAATTAAAATCAATAGCCATGTGATTCATTCTACTATGAAACACTGGATTGGCAGAATATGAGATAGCACTTTGATTGTCACAATGCAGAGTGGGAGCCAAGGGAATGAAGATGTGAAGATCCTTAAGCAACTAAAAAATCCATGATAACTCTGCTGCAGAATGAGCTAAGCTTATGTATTTTGCTTCAGTGAAGGATCTAGCAACATTATTCTGCTGCTTACTAGACCAATAAATGGGACTAGAACCAAAAAATATGCATAAACCACATGTGCTTCTTCTTGTGTCCAAGTCACCATCCCAGTCAGCATCACTAAAACCATGAACTGCAAGTAGTCCTTTAGAAAAAAAATTCATAATCCAAAGTCCCTTTAATGTATCTCAGAATCCTCTTGGTAGCGGTGAAATGGTTAGTAGTTGGTTGTTGCATATGTTGACAGACCTGATTAACTGCATAGCTAATTTCAGGTCTAGTTAATGTCAAATATTGTAGGGCTCCAACTAGAGACCTGTAAGGTGTTGGATCAGATAAAACAGTGCCTGAAGAAGCGGTGAGCTTGCATCTAACTGGAATTGGATAAGAACAAGTCTTGGCACCATTCATGTCATATTTCTCCAAAAGGTCAAGAGCATACTTATTTTGAGACAATAAGAGACCAGCTGAATTCCTCTTAACTTCAAGACCAAGAAAATAATGAATGGCACCTAAATTCTTCACAGGAAAGTGATCACCAAGAGAAGAGATAAGTGAAGTACAATATTCCTTTGAATTCCCAATAATCAGGATGTCATCAGTATAAACTAGAATGATGGTTAATCTAGAGCCAATATTTTGTACACACAAAGAGGTGTATGCAGTTTAAGTATTAAAGCCAAAAGAGAGTAACACATCCATAAGCTTTTGGTACCAAGCTCTAGGAGCTTGCTTGAGTCCATATAATGACTTATGTAGATTGCATACATAGTCAGGTTTAGTAGCATCAACAAATCCAGGTAGTTGAGTCATGAATACATCCTCAGATAAATCACCATGAAGGAAAGCATTACTGACATCAACTTGTGAAATGAACCAATCAAAGTGAACAGCAAGAGCTAAGACAAGTCTTATGGTGGTTGGTTTCACTACAGGGCTAAAAGTGTATGTATAGTCAAGACCTTCTTGTTGATGAAATCCTTTAGCAACAAGTCTAGATTTAAGCCTAGCAATGGAACCATATGGATTTTGTTTTATCTTATATACCCATTTGCAGCCTACTAAGTTCTAAGAGGGATAAGGAGGAACAAGAGAGAAGGTACCTGTATCTTGTAAAGTTGTGTGTTCTTCCTTCATAGAATGAAGCCAATATGGACTCTTCTTAGCTTGAGAGAAGCAAGTTGGTGCAGTAAGTGGGATGTTAGCAGCCATTGCAGCAGATAAAGCATGCTTGGTAGAAAAAACTTTTGGCTTGAAAATTCTATTTTTGACTCTAGTTATCATCTGATGAGTATTAACAGAAGCAGGTGAAGTAGAAATAGTTGCAGGTGTATGAGAAGTATCCTCAGAACCAGAAGGAATATCAACTGCAATATTGTTGGGTAATAATTCAGTTTGGCCTTGAGGTGTGTCAATAACTGGCAGGTCAAGTAATGTGTCAGGAGCCATAATAGGGACAAAAGAAGTAGTTGATGAAGGATGAAGATTTTCTGCAGAAATATATGAAAAAGAAGTTGGTAATGAAGTAGTTTGTAGTGGAAATTTATCTTCTTGAAATACAAAATGTCTTGACACATAAACTCTGCATGAAGTGGCATGTAAACACCTGTAACCCTTGTGTTGCTAACTATAACCAATACAATACAAGATTTACTTCTAGCAGTAAGTTTAGATGCAACATAAGGTCTAAGCCAAGGGTAACATAGATAACCAAAGGACTTCAAAAAATTATAGTCAGGTTGATGATGAAAAATAAGTTCATATGGTGTCTTATGACCAATAGCTCTTGTAGGTAGACGATTGAAAGTATAATTTGTAGTGTGAAAGGATTCTACCCAGAAAGAGTCAGACAATCCTGATTGAAGTAATAATGTTCTTCCAACATCAACTAAGTTTCTATGTTTAGACTCTGCAACACCATTCTGTTCTGGTGTGTGTGGACAAGATAGTTCATGAACAATACCACTATTATTAAGAAAAGCAGTTAAATCCTTTTGAAGAAATTCTCCTCCTCCATCTGTTCTAATTGTGCCAATATGATGATTAAGAATGTTCTCAACTTGAGATTTAAAATGAAGAAAAACTTGCTTAAAATCATATTTTTCATATAATGGAAAGATCTAGCAGTATTTGGAGAAGTCATCTATGATGTTCACATAATACTTATACCCTGAATTGGATTTTACAGGACTAGGACCCCAAAGATCTAAATGTAAAAGCTTCAGAGGCTTTATTCTACAGTGACTAGACTCGGCAAAGGGTAATTTGTGACTTCTGCCAATACTACACTCATGACAAAATAAAGGTGCTTTGAGTACATTCTTCAATTCTAAGGTTATACACACATACTTCATTGTTTGAAAAGAAGGATGCCCAAGTCTTCTATGCCATAGAGATGATGTTGATGTAGGTGTAGTGACTCCAGCTAGAGCTTTGTGAGATGATGAGGTATGTAGAAAATGTAATGGATACAAACCATTAAGATGAGGGCCTTGTAAAAGTATCCTCCCAGTTGAAAAATCCTTCACAATAAATCCATGAGTGTCAAAAGTAATCGAACAATTGTTATCAAAAGTAAACTTGTGAACATATAACAAGTTGTTAGAAGCTTTAGGCACAAGAAGAACATTGGATAGTTTGAAAGTATGATCTGGTGTAGATTTGAAAGTAAAACGTGTATTAGTGATTTGCATACCTTCACCATTAGTTGCTTGTATTTCCTCATTTCCATCATACAGAAGAAAACTGAAGTTCCGAGCCATCGAAAGTAATGTGATTATTGGCTTCAGTGTCTGCATACCAAGGATTTTCACCAAGAATATTGGTTGTGGCTAACATAGCACTCATATTATGTGGAGTACTGACATTCTGATAGACAAAGTTGAATCTATGCCTGCAATCCAGAGATGTATGTCCACCTTTATTGCATATCTGACAAATAACACTGCCCATAACAAGAGTAACAGTAGGAGTAAAGGAGTGTGGTGGTGGTGTTGAGTTTGGTGGTGGTGGTGGTGGAGTATGAAAAATGTTGGAGGTTGATGCTCTAGCAGGTAATTGAAAATTGCTTCTGTAAGAAGAATTGTGAGAGTAATTATCTCGACCTCTGCCTCTTTTGGATGAAGAAAAAGAAGGAAAACCTGAAGAGTAAGGTCGATGCTGAGCCAAAAAAGCTTGTTGAGATTGAAAAGCTTTGGTGTTGGCCTCAGTGAGTAGATTTTTATATCGTTCATTGACTACAATTTCTTCACTGAGAAATAAGTTGTGGAGTTCATCAAAAGAGACTGGTGGATTGCGAACACGAATAGAGGTGCTAAAAGCATTATAATCAGGACCAATACCATTAAGAATCAAGACAACTAACTCATCATCAGATACAGAAGAACCAGCAGCAGAAAGTTGATCAGAAATTTTCTTGATTTCTCCTAGAAATTGAGTAATTATTCCAGATCCAAGTTTTAATGACTGAAGCTTTGTACGTAATTGAATAGAATGGGTGGTAGAAGTTCTTGCAAACCTGGAATCAATGTTTAACCAAAGATCTCGAGAAGAGTCAGCACCAACAACATATGGAATCACAGCATCTGAAATTGTTGATTGGAGCCATAAAATCAACGTGTTATCATCATCAATCCAAGCTGTGTAATTTGGATTCACATTCTTTTGATCAAGATCTGTCTGATTAAGGTATTTTGGAGGACAAATTTGAGAGCCATCAATTAAACCAAGAACTTTGTATCTTTTCAGTAATGGTAAAATTAGGTTCTTCCATGTGATGTAGTTGTCATCCTTGAGTTTGAAATTGATGATACTGGATATCTGATTGCGAGGAATTTGAGAAATTCGTGATTCGTAAACGTTCAGTGCCATTGATGAACTAGAAAATGAAAAAGAGAAACAAGATTTGGTAAAGAAAAAAAAAAGATCAGAGAGATGAAAGCGGAAGTGAGGATCTCTGGTGCTCTTGATACCATAGTTGAGTAATTCAATCAATCAAACAAAGTTCTTCAAGAACACAATTACAAAGCTCTGCAATTACTCTAAGTAATTGTCTTTTCATTACATTAGCAGTAAGAAAGAAAACTAATATTAATACACACATAGGTGACCAATAACAGATAGATCTAAGAGGACCAATCAGATAGTAGCACGTCATGACAAATGATAGCTAGATGACAGCAAAGCAATGACAAACTGTCACAAACAAATAGAGTTAACCAAGTCTAGTGAGTCAAGAGTGAGTCACAGTGCTATTAACCCCTACAAAATAATTGCATGGATAACTTCTCAGCCGTTTGATATTCTTTAAAACTCACATCAAAAGATGATCAAAAACCAAAACGAGATAATGTCCACGTGGTCCATCACAAACAAGCAAGAAATCCAACATTTTAGGACTCTAGTGTACGAGATAATTCAGTTTGAAAATTTATAAAGAAATTTATACAGATAATTCATGGAGAAGAACACGTAAAGAAATTTCATTAAGTTTGGAAATCAATACAAAAGTAAGAGATGCAACGCTAATTTTAACTTGGTGAATAATTCAGTTTCTTAACCATCAAGGGTTAGCCCAGTTGGCCAGGAGTCTGACTCTCAAGTAGGAGGTCAGCGGTTCGAGTCTTCACTCAAGTGTAATTGAAAACTAATTTTAACATGGGTTCTAGAAGGGCCGAGTTTGCTCAGTAGGAGGCAAGCCGGTGGCTACGCTGCCAGAGGACAGGACGAGCCTAAAGAAAAACAAAAAAAATCATTTTCTCTCTCCTAAAATCGGCGCACATTATTCGTACGAGCTCTTATTCTCGCATAGCTCTCACATTTTTCCCGTGACTTTGTGATGTCATTGGTTCCGTCATATGAAATGTGATGTTTACGATATCAATTGGCTCCTTTATTCCATCTGTTCGCTTGCACCTAAACAGAACAATTGAGAGGAAAAAAGCAAAAATGGCCGCTTTAAATGGAAATTGTAATTCGATTTCACACGGCAATGTTGATAGACCCTTTCTGTTGTTTTCAAGTAATTATTCGACTAGTATAAGAATCCCCCCTAACAATACAAAATCTTCTTCACTCTCAATTTTGTTTTCTCCTCCCCCACCTTGTTGTTTCTGCTCTACAACTAATAAAACCAGAGTTATTACTGCGTTTGCATCGATGGCAACCACTACTTCGTAAGATTTCCCAATTTTTATTTGTGGTTTTTAGAAAAATTTATGAATTTTGTGTTTTAATTTGTGGGTTTTGGTTCAGGAATGTTCAGGTGGAGGAGCTGCCGCCTGCGCTTGATTCTACATCAGAACCACCTTCTGTTTTCGATGGAACAACAAGGTTGTATATTTCTTACATGTGCCCTTATGCTCAGCGTGTATGGATTACAAGGAATTGTAAGGTTAGTACTCTTTGTAAATCCTTGTTGGAAATTTCAAAGTGGTGGCGATGATCTACTCCTTTATATGATTTCTGATTGAAAATTGTATTGTAATTGTAGGGATTGCAAGAAAAGATCAAATTGGTACCAATTGATCTACCAAATAGGCCTGATTGGTACAAGGAAAAAGTCTACCCTGCCAATAAGGTGAGAATTTTTTAAGCACAATATGAGTTTAAGTATCACCTTCAAGTGTAAATTGAAAGAACTGGTGGCTTTGAAATGAAATGGCAAACAAAATGTATAAGTGTTAGATTGGTAGCTAAATATGTAATAATGTATTGCTCGCTCCACAACTGGCTGTTTTTTGTCCCCAATTCTTTGAATTCTCTTCATTGATACTGTTTCTTTTGAATCCTGCTATTAATCGCAAATTATATACAGGTACCTGCACTTGAACATAATAATGAAGTGATAGGGGAAAGTCTTGATTTGATCAAGTATCTTGATACTAACTTTGAAGGACCTGCGCTTCTCCCGAACGTAAGTTACCAATTTGTCTTGATCCCTGATAAAAAAAAAAAAATCTAATTCTTAATATCTTTGGGTTCTCATGAGTATTTTGAAAATTTGATAGGACCCTGCCAAGAGAGAGTTTGCAGAGGAATTACTATCCTACACAAGCGAATTTAGTAGTGGTGTGGTTGGCTCGATTAAGGGGGACACAAACATTGGTGAGAGTGAACCCTTTCCATCTTTGTATTTGATTTCAAAATGAAGAAAAAAATATTGCAGAATAAGAATGAAATTGTGGTACTAACTTGACATCATAATTCATGGTTGATTTGCATTAGGTGCTCCTTTTGATTACCTAGAGGCGGCGCTATCCAAATTTCCTGATGGGCCTTTCTTCCTCGGTGAATTCAGTCTGGTAAAAACGAAATTCTTTTTGTAATATTTTAACATAGCAATGTCCAGCTTTGACCTGCAATTTATCATTTGTTGAATTCTTATATCTCGGTTAAATCACAAGTTGTTGGGAAGCACCATTAGCATGCTACACCAGCTAATTCTCTGTCAATCTTGTAACTGTTATTTGGTAACTGAATATGAAATTCTAAAGGAAAATCCCTGATCTGTCAGGTGGATATAGCTTATGCTCCATTTGTTGAAAGATATCAACCGTTAGTATCGGATGTTAAGAAGTATGATATCACGACAGGAAGACCGAAGCTTGCATCATGGATTGAGGTACACTCAGAATTTTCCAATTTGCATCTTGTTATAGGCATTTTGATTTACGTTGTGAAGCTAATAGTGCCTAAAGATTAGTGAATTAGGTAATGTAGTTTTTTCTGTTTTGGTACTTGCATGATATGTACAAAAACAATTATGATTTTGCAGGAGTTGAACAAAATCGATGGTTACACACAAACTAAACGTGATCCTGCAGAGCTAGTTGCAAGCTTAAAGAAGCGGATCTTGGTCTGTCATCTCACTCATTGTTTAATGCATTGCTAGATCTATTGTCAAAAATCTCTTGATCAAATCTTTAGACGTTTCATTGAGTAACAGCTAAAACTCTCTCATCTTTTGTTTCTGCAGGGCATTTGAAGATGCTACCCTGTGCTTGGAAATCACCCTTCATCAAGTCTTTCACTTCAATATGTTGTTCAGTCATAAAATGGAAGTTAAGTGTTTTATTTCAAGTTCTGGTTGATATGCGCCAACTACATAAATGCTTATGTATTTTGTGTTTCGTGTTTTCGTTTTTTGAAGTCATAAATCCATCTCGTTTTCATAGCAGTCCCAAGTATTCTGTCATGAAGGTGAAAAACAAATCGGCAATTCTTCCAAAAGATACAAGATCCGTAGCATTTTAGCACTTGTCACAGCCAATGATTTATATTCAGCTTCGCCACTTGATCCTGAAATTGTGGGCTCTTTCTAAAAGACCAAGAACCTAAGAAAACACAACATCCACTAGTTTTGATCTTATAGTATCATGGCATCTAGCCCAGTGAGTCTAAATCAGAATAGGCAGTAATAACATCAAATTCACAAGTTGACAATGTAATACCAGAGCCAATGCTGCCTTTAACATGTCTCAGTATCCTTTGAACAAGTTGCATATGTGACGATTATGTAGGAGCATGCATTAACTGGGACACATAATAATTGACTGCAAAGCTTAAATCATGTCTAGTGAGAGTCGAGTACTGTAAACCACCTACCAAACTTGTACTGTGACTAACATCATCCAGAAGGACCTGAACGTGTAGACCGGTAGAGAGAATCTAGGTCCTTGAACGACTGGAGTACTAGCAGGAGCATATTTCTTCTGTGAAAAAAGGACTGCTGCAGAGGAATTCAAACATCTAACTCCCATACAATAGTGTTCAAGGATCTGAATCCCTTCATAGAAAACTGTGTTCTAGGAACAGACATAAAAGATGTTAGCAAAGAAGATGAACACCCAGTGAGGATAATGTCATCCACATACAAAAGAAGAACAATCAGTTGATGCTGGTGCTCGTGTTCTTCATTTCAATTTATGTTTTTGATGTTTAATTTTGAGTTTGCAATCTACCAAAAGTGTTCACGGTATGATTTATAGACATGAACCGGTGGCTTCAGGATCGATTGTTGGAAATGCTGTGTATTCAAGAAATGAGAAGATTGAAGTAGCTTAAATGGCTTGGGCTAGTTTGATGCGGGTTTATCACATGGGCTTGTCACTGTAGCTATTGTTTTTTCAGCCTATTTTTAGGCTGAAATGAAAAAGCAAAGCGGATAATGGGTCATATGACCATAGGCCATAAGAGCAATTCCTATGGGATGAACAAACTTAGAGTTTATTCATTTTGCTACCCCTATGGAATGAACAAACTTGAAAAATGGATGTTCAAATGAACAAATTTGAGGGTTTGAACACTGAGTCCGAACTTCCGGCGCGCGTCTGGGGGAAGTATGCGTGTCATTCAGAAAAATGCTGGCGTCAAAAGCAATAACTCCTGCATTCATATACCTAGCGCGCGTCAGAACAAATAGCGCCAGAGTCCATTCTGATAACGCCAGCGTCAGTCACCATGACGCCAAGAGCTCAATCTGAACGGCTCTGGAACTCTTTGATCCAACGGCTACATTTCCTCAAATCTATAAATACTCCTCATTTCAACTCTAAATTCACAAATTCTACACATTCTTTCCTCTCAAATCATCTACAAAAATGCCTCCCAGAGTTCGTCCTGTTAGATTCACTAAAGAAGAGGATTTAGCTATTTGCAGAGTCTACGTTTTTCAAACACAAGATGTTGACGCGGATATTGCTACCGGTAGGAATGTATAACAATCGACGTTCTGGCCGAATTTTTTTGAAATCTTCGCTGCTGAAACGATGAACATTAATATGCGTGATTGTCATGGATTGGCACATCGTTTTAGTGTAATTAGTTGTAATGTATCGAAGTTCATCGCTCAACTAATAGAGAATCACAAAACTAAGCTCAACGGTGAAGCCGAACATGAAGTGGAACCCAGAACTCTAACGATGTGGCCATCATCTCACCGCGGTCGTCATTTTGAATTCCATGCTTGTTTCAACATTCTTAGGGTGCTCATCAAATACAATCCATACATCGTCCTAGGAATTCCATCACCCGCCGAGAACTGACGCCGCCTATATTGTAGTTATCCTTATCTGATGTATTTCTTTTATTCTCATGTATGGTGTGGTTGTTTAATGCAATATGTTTTTATTTATGAAATTGATGGTGCAATGTTTTTATTTATGAAATTACTTGATATTGATGGTTTTAGATAATCGTAATAACGCAAAATTAAATAAAATAATACCATAGTGAATCGATTTGTCATATAACTTCAATCAGCCCACTCCACCAAAAAACACCTGGGACATTCCCAGAAATGCCTTCCATATGTGTGTTCTTCAAAAGACGTCCGCAAATGCATAAAAGTCTTGCAACTGATCTTTGAGCATGCACTGATTCTCTGTGGAAAATGTTTGTATTCGTGATCTCCATATCCACAATTCTTGCAGTGTAATAGCTCCTTCTTCAATTTGGCTTTAAATTTGAAGTTTTTGCAGAGTGTTGCAATCTTTTCTTCTTCTTCTTTTTTAATCTTCATAGCATCATCCAGCATATGTGGTTCCTATGGACAGTTGGGATCTTGACATTGCAAATACCTGAGTTTTTCCGGTTGTGATTCAATCACCATTATGATGCGTGAACAACCTTCCCGCGGACACTTTGAATACATCCAAGGGCATTGCATAAGACAGTGGTTATCCACCAAACATAACGGACAAACCTCTTTTACTTAAACACAAAATATTTGCTTCGCTTTGCCTTTAGACATGGTGGATTTTGAGAAAGAAATCTGTTGGTTTGGTTGAGAGGCACCTCTAGTGTGTCGTATTTATAACAAGAAAATAGGCGTTGGTAATTCAAACGGGCGGTTTTAGTAAAGTCGCGCGGTTTTACTCCAAACGCCAAATTCTATGGAAATTCAAATGGGCGCTCAAAGGGATGTCGCTGGCGTTTTTACTTCAAACGCCAACGGCTTTTCAACGGCTATATTTTGTTTCTCTGACCTATAAATTTCCTTCCTCCCATCTCCAAAATCACATCTCCTTAAGCTCTTAATCTCCTTCTTCTTCTTTTTCACATCTCCTTAATCTCTCCCACTCACTCTGAAGAAATGTCTGTTAGAAATCGTGGTCCCAAATTTACTGAAGATAAGGATATAACTATATGCAAAGAATATTTTTTTCATAGGGTAATAACTGGTATGAGCTTTCATCAAGACACTTATTTTTGGGAGAACGTTTTCTCAATGTTCATCTCACTGACGGGAAACTCAGGAAACCGAGATGCTCGTCGATTCCGTGCTCGTGTTCAATCTATTAGGCTTACAGTCCAGCCATTTGTTTCTCTGGTAATGGAAATTGATCGAGAAAAGTTCATCGGTGTAACTGAAGATGAAGTCATCCAAACAGCTCTTGATAATTGAGAGGAATCTCATGGCAAACCTTTTCGTTACAAAGCGTGTTTTAGAATTCTAAAAGACGGTCCATCTCAAGCACATCGTTACTGCACTCGAATACTGGTTCCGGTTTTTACAATGAAAGAAGATGTTACTCTTGTTTGATGTTGGATACATCGTTCGAGGAGACCAATGAACAATGAACATTTATGGGAAAGAAAATTGGGACATTTTGTAGCATCGCGGAACGCAAGCATAAGAAACACTAAGATCCTAGAACTAAGAATTGCATTCATCACTAATGAAATCAAACATTATACGGAAGTTTTGTGGATGTTTCACCGTAGCTATTCTGGATTATCCAACGAAGAACTGGTGAGTATCTTCCCTTTTTCCTCACTGATGAACTGCATTATAAATATATAAAATTGTTGTTTTCTATGTTTTACAGAAAATTATCGCTCTGACCAAGTTCACTGAAGAAAGCGGAAGAGAGTTTAAGCATTTTGAATGTTAAGAACTCTACAGAGAGAATGTCGCTGGATTTGATGTAGTTTGATGTTATTTGCAAGTTCAAATTGTAATAAATTTCACTTAATCTGAAGTGGAAATCTATTTTAAAATATAAACATTTTCATTCATTCATATTACTGCCAATTCTTTTACAAGATATAAACTTTAGACAATAATAAAAACTTCATTAAAAATCAAGTACAAGTTTTGGCCTCCTGTTTATCTTCATTTGACGTATTTTCCATTCGACGCGCTCTTTGACAGTTTCTCCTTTGTTTTTGAATTTTTTGTTGTTAACTTTCAAAACTGAAGCTCTTCTTTGCATTTTAACGGAACATTTTCTTGGAGCAAATTCTAAAACTTGCACTTCCCTTTTACAATTTTCAATCTTTTACAACAGCTTCAAGTTTTGCATCGCAAAAAAGTGTGATCGCCTTTTCAGCCATTTTTAGAAGAGAAAATTCAAGTGAATTTTGGTGTGAGTGAATTGTTTGAAGATGATGGTAATTTATAGAGGGAAAAAGTAAAATTCGAAAATTTTAAAACTATCTGTTGGCGTCAGCAACAAAAACGCCGGCGTCATAGCTTGTGACGCCGAGTTTGTCACTCTGTCGCCAGCGTTTTTGACCTTGATGCCAACGCTCTACCTTGTAAAGCCATCGTTTTCATCTAGCTCGTGTGCCTATTGGTCTAACGCCCAGTGCTTTTCCATAGTGGAAAACCCAGTTTGTCCATCCATCTGGCTGAACAAATTTTTGTGTTTGGCCATTGCCATAGGAATTGCTCTAAAGTGTGGAACAATGGACTTGTAAAATATAGGCCTGAGTGAAAAAAACATAGGAAATATTAGCCATATATACTCTTTGCTTTAAACTTTATTTTTTTTCTTATCCCTTTCTCTCTCCTATTTATTTTCTCGCTCTCCAATTAAAATTAATCACGAGAAATGTCTCAACTTCCGAACTATAAGTCGGATTTTAATAAAATTTATATTTTTGGAAATGCTCGAAAATCTTTACAAAACAAGATCCATTGTTGATATGAAATTCGAAAAAAAAAAAAAAAAAAACTCGACCGATAATACATTATGCACCCTGGTGCAACCTAGCCAAAATTTATTTTATATAAAAATATGCATTATGTACCCATGTGCAACCTGACCAAAAATAATTTTCTATAAGTATATGCATTATGCACCGAGGTGCGACCCTGCCAAAACATTTTCCTATAAGATTATGCATCATGTACTCGGGTGCATCTTGCGTAAATGGTGAATAAATCTAGGTTTATTCTACTAATCACCTACAATATATTTTACACAACTAAAATCACTAGTTTAGGATTTCGAGTAATAAATTCACTATATCATTATCGTAACATTGTCAACACATCAACCAAAAACAAGTACTACAGAAGAAAAAAAACAGATAAACAAAAAAAATAGAAAATATACATTATGCACTCGGGTGCAACCTGAACAACATATATATTTTTTGTCAAAATATGCATTGTGCACTCAGGTGCATCTTGTATACTTCGTAGATAAATCTAAGTTTATCCCATTAATCACCTACAACATATGATAGACAACCAAAATCACCCATTCATGATCTTGAGCAATAAATCTACCACTATTACCACTATATACATCACCATTAAAAAATCAACCAAATTAAAAACAAATATACATTATGCACTCGGATGCATCTAGTCCAAAACCAATTTTTCTTTCAGAATATACATTATGCACTTAGGTGCATCTTCGGTATTTCGTGTATAAGTCTAGGTTTAACTTAGTAAACCACTATTATTTATCATACACAACAAATTAAAATCACTAATCCATGATTTCAAGAAATAAAATCCACCACCATTACCATTAATTCACCATCAAAACGCACTTATTTCAAATAAAGTATAACAAAGATGACAAATCATCTAATTCAAATAAAAAATCACTACCTAATAAGCTCATTTTCCACCATTTATGGTGATTTGAATCTATGAATCTCACCGGCAGCTTGACCTTAATCTTAATTTGACCTTCTCACCACCATTCATTGTTTTATCAATATCAACAATTTTCCTATTTTCTTCCGATTCCCCAGACCCGTCTAATCTTTTAAAAAACCCTAATAAATCAGCTTCATTATCTAATCCAATCGCTCCCTTCTTCAATTCGGAATCAAACAGATCTCTCAAGTTACCCAATTCGATAAAATTAACAACAACCCCATTACAATTCACAACCAGAAGCTTCTCAAAACAAACCCCATCAGGCCTTTGTGCCTATTGTAAACAATTAATGAAGTAATTAAGCAATCTTCTTTCACATGCTGTCATTAGCCTTGATGATTGTGGGAAGAACTCAAGAGATCCAATCTACCCCAGTAAAGTGCATTTTAGTATAAATTTCATATTGAGAAACATAATCATTTAATCACTTAGACAAGATTGCCTATAAGTTTCAGTATCAATTAATCTGAAAGAGAAAACTAAAATTGAAAAGGGGAAGAAGCTTTTCAGAGAGAGGGAATCGATCAGTTTTTGGTTTACAGGAGGTGTCGGAGGAGAAGACTCAAAAACATTCTGTTTAATGAGGATACAGAAGAAGAGAGGGTATTTTAGTCAGCTGACCCAAATAAAAATTATAATAATCGGGTGATATATCCAATTTGGATAAATAAAAATTATCTTGAAGAATTTTGGACATTAGACCCAACTAAATATTTTACTCGTCTTATAGATCCATGAATTTAAATCCAATGGCTAATTAACCAAAAAACTGAAAAGCAAAGTACCTCTTTTCTAGACCGTTCCCCGTTGGACAAAAAGTTTTTGACTCGTTGATTCCTATTGGCATTTTAGCAATCTATTTTACTCCCAGCCGGTGGTGGTTATTTTTTCTAGTTGATTTAGCTGTTGATTTGTTGTAGCAGTTTTCAAGCGAGTATTTTCACCTGAGAACCTTACACTTTCTTTTATGTAGCGCCTCACTGCTTCAGTAGTGTTTTTTCATGGCTTCTAATGGGGGTACCATTTTGCTTGGGGTGTACCAATTCCTTCCCAAAATATGTTGTCTTATATACAATTTGATACACCCCCAAGCAAAATGGTTCCCCCATTAGCAGCATTGTGTTTTTATAAGAAACAACGGCTGATTTCCAAAGGGAAAATTAGGCTAAGGCCCAACCCATGGATAACCCATAATATGAGGCCCTTAATTAAAAGAAGTTTAAATCTAGGCCCCAAATTATTAAAAGACCTTGATACCCTTATGCTTATTGTGAAGCCCATAATTAAATAAAATTTAAATTTAGGCCCAAAATTATTAAAATATTATGTAATGATGTTCCAACCACCTCCGACCACCACAGCCACCGCCAACCACCTCCGAGCACCACCGCCGGCAACCACCTTCGACCACCGCCGCCAACCACCACCGCCACCAACCACCACCGCCCCAACCACCTACGACCACCCAACAACCTCCGACCACCACTGCCGGCAACCACCTCCGACCACCGACCACCATCAACCACCACCGCCGCCGACGGCGGCGCCGCCAACAATCGCCACCACTGCCGACCACCACCAACATGATGTGTACAAAGAATTTACACATGCATATGACATGTGTATCCAGAAGTTACACATTCATATAAAATGTGTAATGCAAAGTTACACTTGTACATCGATGTGTACTCTGTAGTTACACATGTGTACACAGAAGTTACACATGCGTATGGCATGTGTATCTACAAGTTACACATCCATATGCATGTGTAACTTTTTATTACACATGCTATATGTAAGGTCTACAAATTATTCATCATAAAATACATGTATTACTTTAATTTTTATTTACAATAATTTGTCCGTTCATCAATTACTACAATCATAGTAATTGGTTGTTTGAACACAATAAACGAATTAAAACACGATATATGGAAAGCGAAATCCAAGAAATAATTTACAATAATTTGTCTGTTCACCATCATAAAATACCGCCTACCACATCCACCTCACCTGTATCTTCCCAGCACCAGTACAACCAACCAGCTGCAAACTAAGAACCACAAGTACCTGCTATTGCACTTCCCTATCCTAAACATGCATCTAAACTAGCAACTCCAAATGCATATGCACTTCACCAGGACCACAATATGTCCTGAACCACAATCACCCTGTTACACAAGTGAAATTGACCTTTGTAGAATCTGAACTATAAAAGAACGAAGCATGTAGTTTCCAGTGGTGGTGACCATGCACTTTCTAACAATCCAGGACATACCGTGTAACTACAATAGTTGGTAAATGTAAATGTAGTCTAATATACACCTGCAATCAATAAGAATTTTGAGTAAGAACTTGAAAAGTCAAAGAACAAAGAAGAATTTGAGTCATATATGTGGTTTTACAGCATGTGTAACTAGCAGTTACACATTCATATAACTTGTGTAACTAGTAGTTACACATCCATATAACTACTGAAATACAATCTCAGCAAGACCAGTGACAAAGCAAAACAGCTAAGCATTACAAACACTGTAAAATAACCCATGTAATTTGGAGACACTCAAAGCTAATACTTATCCAACCATCTAGCATAATCTCAAACAAGAAATTTTTTGCTACTACATCTATTACAACACTATGAAAACACACCAAGTAGAAGACCACTTGTGTTTCAAGAACAACCATGGTACTGAACAAATTTACTTATTATTACCGATCTTAAGACAATTTATACGTTGAGCAAAGAGAAGCCTGACTCATATGGATGGTGTAAAAGAGTCATGGTACTGAAATTAGATTGGATGAACAAAAAAAATGAAATAATATTATAGAACAACTAAAATAGTCATTAAGAGTTACACATGCATATGACTAATGTAACTTGGAGTTACACATGGGTCTCATTAGTGTAACTGGGAGTTACACATGCGTATGACTGGTACGATGAGAGTTACACATTCATAACCTTTATATCCCATCAATTAGCAAGTGTAACTAGAAACTACACATCTAATTGGCATGTGTAACTGGTAGCTACACATCTAATTAGCATGTGTAACCAATAGTTACACATGCATCTCACTTGTGTAATTAAAAGTTACACATGTATCTAATCAGTCTAATAATCAGTATTATCATACCTTTTTACAAGTAAATATACATGCGATGAGTGTGTTGGATACATCTAAACTAATGTACATCAAAAAAATGGATGAGTGTGTTTTCACATCAATTTCAACTCTTTAGAGAAATGATGTACCTTGACTCTGAGCTCATTGATAATTCGTTGAACTGTCAAATCTTGACAGTGAGCTCATTTTTCATCTTGTCTCTTGTATACATTTCCTGAGTTTTACACAAAATAAGCATCTAAGATAACGAAAACCTATGATTTCAATTTTGAATAACTGGAAAGCTAGTACAACATACTTAACATCCAATATTACAAGCGAATAGAGAGTGATAGCATAAATATAACCACTTAACAGATAGAAGTTTCATATATATTAGGTTAGATATGCGTATCCCATCAAATTAGATGTGTAACTAAAAGTTACACATATAATTTGAATGTGTAACTAGTAGATACACATCTAACTATAAGTTACATATCCATAGTCTGTCAATGCTAAGATATAGAGTTTTATCATCATTAGCCAGTTTAATATGATTTATTGACATAACGCATACTACTAGGAAATGATGAAAGATGTAATACATAATTACAGGTCTAGCTAAGGGTTCATTGCACGCTGGAAGGAAAATAAACACTATGAATACTGAAAAGCAAAAAACTGTGAATTGTTATGTATAACGTACCATATCCAGAGTGAAAACCCCTCAATCTGGCTTTTGTCATTCTTCGTGCATGAGATCGAGAGTGAATTTGGTTTGGTTTGAAGCTGATGAATCCATCTTTAACCAACTTCCTAATGTGTTTCCCTGCACAAGAAAACACAAAACCGGTAAATTCAACCAAAAATACAGCATGTGCAGCTGATGAATTTGGTTTGGTTTGCATAACGTAGATACAAACCCGGTAGATACAAAGATGTGCAACTAGCAATTACACATTAAATTAGCATGTGTAACTTTCAGATACACATGAATCTGATTGTGTAACTAGGAGTTACACATGCATCATATACCAAAAAAAGTGATGTTCAACTATTATTCATGTAGCAACAACAAACTAATACAACATTCAATACCCAGTAAACTAACAAACTAACTATGCTTTCTCCTCTTTACCTATTAACTGCAATCATTAATTAAAAAACTCAGCTGCAGCTTTCTTCTCTTTACATGCAACATTGCTTCCAATCCACAATAGCACCACCACATCTCCATATATAACTCACACAAACATAGGCATTCACATCCAATGCTAGCCTGCATTTACACCTCAGTCACCAACACATTTCCACTCTTTTCTTCTGCGAATTCCATCAACATCACACCTCCTTGTTTCAGCTCCAACAATTTAGTTCAAAAATAACCCTGCAATTTCAGTTCCAAAACCATATAATTAGCATATGTAACTAGTTCAGGCATATATGCAACTAATAAACTGAATTACATATCATTTCAGATTTACTCAAACTAATACACATATAATTAGCATATGTAACTAGCATTTACACATTCAATTAGCATGTGTAACTCATGCGTTACACATCCAATTGGCATGTGTAACTAGTAGTTACATAGGCAATTAGCCTGCGCAATTACATGACTAGTTCTTACCATGACCAGAACCATATACAACATCGAAACTATACATACAATAGTTCATAAAAACGCAAACCACAACGAAATAACATAGATCACATTCCATAACTTGTTTCAATTCCAAATTAAATTGTTATAACATAAATCACAACACATAACATGTCATATTGCTATAAATTTATACACAAAATACATTTATTCATAAAAAATGCTGAAAATAAAGAAAGGTATGTCAAATAAGAAAGAAAGAATCATCTTATTTACCACTGACTTCAGATCCTCCTCTAAAAACTTCTCCAATACCACCACCTCTACCCCTACAACCTCCTCATCTTCTACCAGAACCTGCATATCCACCAACAACATTGCTCCACAGATTCATTAACCAAACGATGTGTAAGAAAGATAAGCAAAATAAAAACAATTCAAAAACGACAACAAAAACAACAATATTCTAAACGCATACCTCGATTTTAAACATGTTGATTCAATTAAAAACGAAAGAAATCTTACTGATTTTCAGATCTTTTCCCATACAAATTTCATTTATCGCTCGTTGAAGATCTTCTTGATTCAATTGTTGAATCTGCACAAAAAGTAAGTAATTAGGGTTAAAACGATATTGAAGAACTTAGATTGATTCGAGAAAAAAATCAGGTTCTTCTTCTTCTCAGATCTGAACAGAATCAATTAAAATAAAAATCAAAAACCTAATCAAACATCGAAATAAGAACAGTAAGAATGATGGACCTAATCAAAAACCTAATCTGAAATGATGTATGATGCTTCGAATCAACTGAAACTTAGATTCGATTCAAAATCTTCCAAAAACCCAATCGAACAAAAGAAAACCTAACCTGATGCACCTTGAAACCAACTAAAACCTAGATTCCAATGAAATCTATTCAAAGATTGATTCATATTGTTGATTAACTGATGATTACCTGCAAAATCGTCTCGTCTTCTTCTTCACAGATCTAAAATCGCATGAGCGTAGAGAGAAAGAGAATACAGAAGAGAGAGAAACAGAAATGAGAAATGAAAAGAATCTTATGGGATTCCTCTTGTATAAATAATAAAGGGTAGTTATGCCATTATTAAAATTCATAATAATTAATTGTGGGCCAGATCTGAAGAAATATTGATATTCCGGGCCTAGTAATATCATTTTATGAAAGTATGGAGTTGACAGTGGATGATCCATTTGGTGGGGCTTCAAAATATTGAACCCATATAGTAGGGGTTCTAGTATTTTTCAATTTTCCAAAGTCATTGCCACGTAATCAAGTTTCATCGTAGTAGTATTTTTGTTTTTCATTCCTTCTAGAACTCCAAAATAGTGTCAACTGTTTAGGTCGATTCCTCCGGGTTGAAAGAGGCTATCCTTTGATCAAGATTCGGGCAGACGTTGTAACTCTCCGTTGGCTGCTATGAACAATTAATCAGATTACACATTGTTGTTGATTGATATTTTAACGTTGATCATGACCTAACAATAGCCCAAGTACCTAGTACTACATTGCACGAATGATAAATTATGTCCACCAATATGTACTAGCCATATGCGAAGCTAAAAGGACTATAATAATTTAGAGTCATGTGGCGTGGTATTTACAAGGCCAGAAGGACCAGCGACATGATTGATAAAGCAGTCGGGGTGGGGTCCCCTTAACCCCAGCTGATCGATCACGGGTTTCCGATCACACACATTCTCTCTCTTAATGATCCATGAAAAACGTAGATGGTGTAGCAGCAATGCAGCAGGAGGTAACGCCTAATCTCACTGGTAATACTCCACAGACTGCCCTCAAAACGACTCTAAAACTGTCACGTGAGAGTGGGGTGAGTGGAGTCCGCCCTGGAAAAATTAGTAGGGGTCCATTTATGATTTATGTGTCAGTTCGTTCCACCATATGTGTCTCCACAATTTTGGAGTGGTCTGGGAGCACGGTCTGTTTATAAAATTTGCTTTAATTTAGATTTTTGTTAGAGAGAGTAAAAATGAATTCGAGGAGAGCGAAAATCGTAATTGACTCTATAAGTCAGACCTAGTCGGTTTAATTTTTTATTTTTTACCTCGGACAAAAATACCCTTACAAAATACACCCACCGCACAAAACTCATACCCATTTTCCAAACAAATCCATCACATGACCGTCACCATCTACTCCACCGGTGCTACATCGATTATACGGCTAAAAGAACAAAAATTGACGTATGATTGTAATTAAGAAGGAACTGTATCACCCCACCATTAATACCTTTACGAATATTTTTGTTTAAATATGAAAATAAATTATTATTTTTTTTGGTCATAAAAGAGGATAAAACCTCATAATACATTGACCGGTTACAAGATTTTTTAACATCATTCCCCTATCAATTGATCCAAAGTATCTCCACCAATTCTTCACTTTCCATCCCATTTTTTCAGACCTAAAAACCATTTCAGAATTCCTATAGGATCACAGGGTCTAACTATTTGTTTGACTGCAAAGAGCAGTGGTTGGATCAAATCCAACCCCATGATTTCAAGAACATGTAAGTCTAGCTTACATGAACTAAGTTTTTCATAATCATAGTATCTTACACCTAAATCTAAATTACAGAGTCTTGAGTAACGGTAACTTAAGTAACAAAGTTCTTCTGATAGAGTCTTTTGTGGTCTGGATCATAACGGAACTGTTTGAATCAGCATTGGAGTTTTTGTAACAGTTGTTGTTGTAGTTGATAACTTGTTGAAGAACTTGATGTTGTTGTAGCTGCATTTCTTTCCCTAGCAATAGCTGAAGCTGTTCTTGTTCTTGTTCCTGTTCTTTTTTTTGATGTTGCCATAACAGAGAAGAACACATAACACAAATACAAATAAAAAAAAAAAAAAAAAAAAACGAGTCTTAAAATCCGAAGCAAAACCAGATCCAGAAAATCCTAGATTGGTATATACATCTAAGACATGAAATCTACGTAAACTTAAAACATTGAAAATTAATAACCGATCATCACCGGAATCACAGAAGAAATCAGTGAAAAAACTAGTAGTTCTTCCTAGATTTGATGAAGATGATGCTTCGAAAATTGTTGTTGAAGTTTTAATCTGCTCACGGATTTGACCAAAAAGTGAAGAACTACTCTTATTTCTTCTTTGAAAAATATCACATCTAATCCATGCTCTTTCAGCCATAAATCCACGAATCAAACACATACCTCAGCAACGTTAGCAAGATCAAAAATCAAAAATCAAAACCCAAAATAATTAAAACAAGAAAGAAAAAAAAGTAAATCTGAAAGATCAGAGTGATAGAGAGAGATCAGAGATGGTTGATCTGTTCAGATCCGCCCCAAAGGGACCGATCTGAGCAGAAGAGGATCAGTGACAGAGAGTTTTCGTTGAAGGGAGTTTTCAGAGAAAGAGGAAAAAAGAAACGGGCGGAAAAAATAAAAGAGTTTCGATACTTTAAAACAACAATCATCAATGTCTATAAATCCTAAAAAATATAGAAATAAGATTTAAGAAACCAATTAAAATTAAGGAAACTTAAGACACTTGGCAAAATTATTTGATGATGCGACCATGGTATCGCGACCATGGTATCTGATTAGGTTTAGATACATTTATCTTTTATATGGGTTTATTGGTTCTTTTACTTATTTGCTTGATTTTAATTTTTTTTTTTTTTTGCTAATTAAACTAAACAATTACTGTCTCATCATTCAAGGACAAGAGAAAGCATTACATAAATTTATTTATTTTGATCGTTGGTGGTGGTGGAATAGCTTTGAATTTGGGAATGAATTTTGCATGGTTAATGGGTGAATCCAGTATGGGAAATTTGGTCTTATATAAGATAATGTATTGACTTGGTCTGAGTTAGTGAGTCGACTACGATTTTCGCTTTCCTTAGATCTATTTTTGCTCTCCCTTTAACAAAAATCTTTATTTACTCTATCATCTGAAGGAAACGAGAAGTCTGAACGGACCGACCGAAAAATCAATGAGAAAACCTACAGACCCAATGAATATGGATGGTCCTGCTAAATCTTTTTTGGGGGAGAGATATACGGGAACCACGAATTCCACAAATACGTGAAGGGTCAATTTTTCTCATTATTTTTCTGCTAGTTCATCTAGAATCATTCTTAAGAAAAACATGGGTTAGGCAGTTAGGGAAGTTCGAATGTTTTTCTTAAAATTTTGTTATATATATATATATATTTGACAGAAAAAAGGAAAATTTCATTAAAAGACAGAATTCATAAAAGTGTAACACCCGCACTTTTTGCATGGCGCATGCTCAAAGATGGGTCAGTGGCTTGAGATGAAGCTTCATCTCAAGCTTGCATTGCGTATTAAGAGGAGCATTGGCCTACAACCAATAATGCATCATCATGGTGCACTACATTAAGAGGAATATTGTCCTATAGCTAGCTAATGTAGTGTTACGTACTATGGCGCATTTCGTAGGCTACATTGGACAAGGGCCAATAAAGCACCACTATGATGCATCAGGCCAGAGCAGGCTGACATGGCGCAACTTTGAAGTTCACCTAGAGGCCATAACTCAATAATACACCACCATGGTGCATCACGAGACTTGGCATTAGCAACAACCATGAATAGTTAAATGTCACTTGGTGAATGTCAAAGTATATCCCAAATTTCAGGTGTAAAAATATGATTGGACATATATATGCAGGGGTACTTGATCGAAGGTGCATATGCGGACTATGGATAAGTAAGCTTTATAGCTTAACCGGAAGAGCATAAATGATGCTAAGAAATATTTATTGTTGTGTAGCCTTGTTAATGGAGCATATGATGCCTAGGCATCACTATGCCATGTTGCGAACTAAGTAATGTATTACCTTGTTGCGTTTCCAACGGAATGGCCAATGATGCACATTCTTGCACATCATTTGAAGAGGACCCTTTAGCGTATGCATATTAGGCATTTCTTGGCCATGACCTTGCATACGAATTGAATTATGTTGATTGTTAGAGCAATGCTCGGTTAAACCTACATGTTTTTCTATCTCAATCTTGTTGTCAATGTTAGATGATCAAAATTATTTCTTGATTTCTAGTCTACTAAATCAAGTCTCGGACTAGGTTAGGATTTGTTAGTTGAGTATCAAATATCACCCTTGAAGACTGAAGATCGATGAAGACATTTGAAGAACTTCTGTATCAGGTATGTGAAGACTGGATCAATCTATTTAATCACTATCTTAACATTCTATCTACTCAGACTATGTCTTGTGACTTCTAGCTGATTTACAAAGAAGAAATTTCGAGTCAAGCTTGTCTTGTTAAAAATCTCGGAATATGATTCTAGAGTAGATGTTCAAAGGTCCTTAACAATATTAGTTCGAAACAATTTATTTTTGAGAATTAATTTGTGGATCAATTGAAAATAGTCAATACAATTGATTTTATCATTTGTGAATGTTTCAAACATCATAAGAAAGAGTTTCATGAAATTATAATATTTCTATGCATGGTAGGTTGGCAAACCCGTTTGCAAACCATAGATATCTGATTTAAGAAATACAGGAAGGTTGGCGAACCTGTTTGCAAACCTCAAGTTCAGTTAGGAACAGTTCACGAACGTAAATTGATTTTTTTTTTTTAATGTTGGTATAAAAGGCTTAAGTTTGGCGAACCCGGTTGGAAAACTGTGTCCGTCTAAGTTCTCGATCCGTGTAAGTGTTGGCAAACCCGATTCACGAACCGTATCTCCCTAACTCGTGAACTATCCTTACGGTTCGCAAACCGTCTCACCAACTATTCCAGTAAATTTAGCAGATGCTCAAAGACTTATTTTTTAAATATATATTGCTATGACTCTCTTAAACACTTCTAGGACTTCATTGTTTGATCACTTAAACAGTGATGTGTGTGCATCATGATTAAACTCTTAAGTATTTTAAGGAACATCGTACTGCTTATTGTTCACATGACATATTTCCCAAATCGAACAAGTCATTATACATGTTTCCAGAACCAGACCATTGTGTATATTCTTTTATTGTATTTTCAAGACATAAAGTGTTTGCTTGATTACCAGGTTATCTAAGCTTGAATTCCAAGCAACCCTCGGTCTTGAAAATCTATAAATAGAGATGCCCTTTCAAGTGAGAAATTCAACCATTGATACTTTGTGTCCTAGTTGATCTAGAGTCGTCCTCTATGAACCTAGGTTTCCTCTAAGAAACATAATTAAGTTTACGACTAAAAGACTTCGCTTAGGGGATTCGTGAAGCCATATCCGACTATCTTTACCTTGATAGTTCGTGTATCCTGATCTTTTTTTTCTGTTACCGATGTTTTCGTAATTTCTTTCAGGCAAGATAGATAGAAATCGCAAAAAAAAATTCGTCTCAGACTACCTCAAGATAGATGTCTGATAATTGATCTTTTGAAGATTGTTCGTGAGAGGTGGTTAAGTATCTAGGCTGCTCTTCGGGAGTCATAAGTTCTGAGTTTGTGAGGTTTGCTAGCTTGTCTATTGCGAACAGATTTCTACACCTTGATCTATCGATTTAAACGAAAATAAAATAGGCATATTTGTTAGAGGCAGATTGGTACCAAAAGTCTTCACTGCGGCTGAAGCAACTCTTAGGTTGTAAAGTACGCCAGCTAAGGGAATCAAGTGCGTAGAACCTTGCGAGGTTTAAGAGACGTAAGGAGCGCGGTTGTAACTGAATCGCTTGGAGGGTTTGATTCGGCCGCATATATATTCCAGTCTGAAGTCTGATAGTAGGATAGTACCTGAAAAAGCGGGGGTCTAACAACCACACCCAATATTTCGATTAGCAATCTATATGGACAACTCCGAGTTGTTTTCTATAGAATCAACTAGACAGTTAGACTCAATCAATAGAAAATACTCAAGGAGTTATTATCTCAATCTCTCAATTTGATTTACTCAAGCAAATACAATTAGAGAGTCTTAATCAAAGAGAGATAACTAGGATGGTACCAAAAACCAATATCCAAGTGTCAATCAATTTAAATCAACAACCCATAAGGTCAGATATTCTAATTGATTGAATAACGCAGAACATGTATTATTTCAATTATATAATGAATATAATGCGGAAAAGAAATAACACAGACACCAGAATTTTGTTAGCGAGGAAACCGCAAATGCATAAAAACCCCGGGACCTAGTCCAGATTAAATATACACTGTATTAAGCCTCTACAGACTCTAGCCTACTCCAAATTAACTTCCGTCTGGACTGTAGTTGAACCCCAATCAATCTCACACTGATCCAAGGTATAGTTATGCTCCGACGCCTCTGATCCCAGCAGAATACTGCGCACTTTATTCCCTTAGATGATCTCACCCACAACCAAGAGTTGCTACGACCCAAAGTCGAATGCTTTAATAAACAAATCTGTCTCACACATAAAAGTCTACAAGATAGATAAATTCGTCTCCCACAAATAAAACTATGAGTTTTGTTCCGTATTTTGATAAATCAAGGTGAATAGGAACCAATCAATAAAACTAGACTTATATTCCATAAGAACAGTTCAGTTTTATCAATCACCTCACAATAGTCTTAATCGACGCAACGAAAAAAGATATTGTGGAATCACAAACGATGAGACGAAGATGTTTGTGATTACTTTTATATCTTGCCTATCGGAGATAGAAATATCAAGCCAATTATTACAATTGTACTCGTACTATAGAAATATCAAGATTAGATCACACAACTACAAGAAAAGTAGTATCGGTCTGCTTCACAATCCCAATGAAGTCTTTAAGTCGTTAACCTGGTTTTAGAAGAAGAAAACCAAAGGTTAAAGGAGAATCGACTCTAGCTTAGAAAACTAGTATCACACATAATGTGTGGGGATTAGGTTTCCTAATTTCTAGAGTTCTCCTTTATATAGTCTTTCAAATCAGGGTTTGAAATTAATGTTAGCTTAGTAATAAAGCATTCAATATTCACCGTTAGATGAAAACCTGATTAGATACAAGCTAATATCTCTCAACCGTTAGATCGAAAACTTATCTTTCCATACACACATGTACTTGACGATTTTGGGTTTGTGTAACCGTACCCAAATATGTACAATAGTTGGTTCAATATTAGTCAACCAAATGGTTAGCCAAATGATAACTTTCATATCAACCATATTCTTCTTCACTATAACTAATCCAAATGACTCAAATGAACTAGTTAGAGAGTTGTTCAATTGCTATGAGATCTCATGTACTACACAAGACACAATTGAAGCAAAAACGATGTGATTCACTCGAATCGATTCATGAACTATAAAGCCACGGTTTGCAATAAGATTCCTAAGTTAATTTAGATAAGTTCACGAACATCGTTTTTAGACATAACCACTCAAGTTCACGGACTGGGTTCGCGGACTCAAGTTAATCGGTTGGAGTTCACAAACTCCAGCAGAAATTCTCGGGTTCGAGAAGTTCGCGGACTGAAACCCGAGCTACAACTCCAGCATAAATTCTCGGGTTAGAGAACTAGACATGTTCGCGGACTGAGTTCGTGGACTGGGTTGACTTCTCAAGTTCCGGTTTCACTTGATCAACAAAGTTCGCAAACTTCGGTTCAAGTGCTAAGGACTTATACATATATGTGTTACCACAACAATGTTTATATCCCCCAGTGGTTATATTTTCTAAACTCTTATTTTAACAATTAAAACATTATCAGAGGACGTCATATAGTTGTTATTCACAAACTATTTTTCGTCAGAGCGATTTCTAAAGTGATTGAAACATAACATGACTTTCGTCACTAGGTAAAGATGAACTTGGCTAAAGAAAAAGTTTTACCAACACATATTTCGAGAAATAGATAAGCGAGATATACTCAGCTCGAAATATCACATGTGTATATTCTTAGTCTATATAGTAATACGACTTTTGTCTCAAGATATGAGTGTTGATGGTGGGTTTTAGACAAGGGGTAAAATCGTAAAACCCCATGACCTAATGCTGCCCGCAACACATTAACTGAGAGCATTTAATTCAGATGTAAATTATTAATAGGGGTATTTTTTCAAAATACCGGATTAGGGTTTTCGACACAGAACCCTAATCCCAAACCAAACCGCATACGGCGCACCATGGCAACGATGCCAAAACCAAGCCGCATACTGCGCACCATGGCAACAACGCCAAAACCAAACTGCATACTGCAACCATGCCAAACTAAGTCGCTATGCTATTGGCACATGCCAAAGTAGCACCCTAGGCTTGCAAAACGTGCAACTTAGGCCAAATGGCCGTGCGTGCCATTGGCACATGCCAACACGCACCGCTAGCCAATTCCTATTTTCAAACCGCTATGCCCAGCTAGCGCCCACAACTTGGCCCAATAGCCGTGTGTGCCATTGGCACATGCCAAACGCACCGCTAGCCACTTTATCTTCCTGAGTTTCACTTACAGGCTGTTTTGACACCTTAAGCGGCCTCAAAACCTAAATACTCCCGCGTTCGGGTATAGGAAATTCTTTTCCCGTAAAATGGACAGGCTGACCGTCAAAATTCAAGTTCGAATTAGAATTCTACAATGGTTTTAGTGAATGGAGCCAATTAGGGTTTCAAAATCCTAAACCGCGAGCGCTTCCTTGCAGCTTGGCCACGCGTGCCATCCGCACATGCCAAAACGCTCACTAGCCACTTTTTCTACCAAGCCGCTAAACTAGCGCCCCCAACTTGGCCCAGATGGCGTGCGTGCCATTGGAACATGCCAACATGCACGCTAGCCACTTTCTATTCCAAGACGCTATGCTATTGGCACATGCCAAAAAGTAGCGCCCGCAACTTGGCCAAAGTGGCCGTGCGTGCCGTTGGCACATGCCAACACGCAACCACTAGCCAATTCCCATTCCAAAGCCGTTATACCATTGTAGCGCCCGCGACTTGGCCAAAGTGGCCGTGCGTGCCATTGGCACATGCCAACACGCAACCAATAGCCACTTTTATTCCCAACCTGCTAGCCAATTTCCAAGGCATTCCGCACATGCCATTGGCACATGCCAAATGCTCCACCAAGCGACTTTGGCATTGCCATTCGCACTCAAAGTGCAACTCGCGACCAAGGAATTCCGCACATGCCAAATGCTCCACCAAGCGACTTTGGCATTGCCATCCGCACTCAAAGTACAACTCACGGCCAAGGCATTCCGCACATGCCATTGGCACATGCCAAATGCTCCACCAAGCGACTTTGGCATTGCCATACACACTCAAAGTACAACTCGCTTCCAAGGCATTCCGCACATGACAAATGATCCACCAAGCGACTTTGGCATTGCCATCCGCACTCAAATTACAACTCGCGGCCAAGGAATTCCGCACATGCCATTGGCACATGCCAAATGCTCCACCAAGCGACTTTGGCATTGCCATCCGCACTCAAAGTACAACTCGCGGTCGAGACATCCCGCGCATGCCATTGGCACATGCCGCAACGCTTCACTAGCAACTTTGGCATTGCCACTTGCGCCCAACTCTCGAGACATCAACACAAACTGGGGGATGCTTTCTTGGGGTTTTGGTTTGGCGGTCACAGCATGCAGCGTACACTACGCTCGCAATAAAGCAAGGCGTGCAAGGAATGAATACGGTCAATTAAATAAGGAAATTTATGGTGAAAACGTTTTTCACCATAAAGCCAATGGTTTTCACCTTCTCTGTTTTAATTGACACATTTACTGAATTCCTTAATGAGGCCAGGGTATGTTCAATCTCACTTGTATAAATAGGTTTCACCTATTCTGCCAAAACACACAAGTCTTGGTCAGGAAAAATACAACACTATTAGATAACAACTTTGCAAGTTCTCTCAAAAGCTTCCATCACTAGCAAGCTTCCGCAAGCTTCTACACTTCTGATACAAGTCGAGATACTACCTATCTAGAACTCTCTGGTATCATCACCCTTCTTCGCTATCCTCCCCAAATAAACCCTTCTCCTCCACTTTGTGACCGAAGCAAATATGGAACAACCATCTTCTTGGTTTAGGACAGAGTTGTAAAAATTGATATCTCGAATCAAAAGTGCTCACAGAACATTTGTTTAAGGGTTTAAACCAGTCTCTCCACCATCGAATTTACCAAATTGGGCAAAGGAGATTTTCTCCCATAAATAAGGAGATAAAGTAGATAGACTTTTGAGTGGTAGATAAGTTCAAGTCTCCACATACCTTATAGTCTATGAAGAACCACTGGTTCCTTGAGTAGTCCTTCGTCTTGTATAATGATTTCCATGGAGTTCTTGAGATCAACTACACTTTCTATCCTAGTCTGAGACCTTAGATATTGTAGACTAGAAATCAAGACTTTATAGTTTTGATCACTAACATTGACAAACATGCTTGAGATAGCAACGCATGCGAGTTCGACCGAGCAATGCTCTAACAATATCCCCCTTTGTCAATTTTAGTGGAAAAAAATATTAATACATATGGAATACAAAAAAATATATAAATAAGCTTTGTAGCTCCTATTCCACATGTCTAATCTTCAACAATACTCGAAATCTTCGTCACTTCCAAGTAGTCCAATGATCCCAAAGGTTGTAAGTTTAGCATCATCGTTATTGGAAATCCGTAGCTATAACAATGAGAAAAGCATCGGTTCTCAATCATTGTTATACAGTGTCATAGTATTATTACATAGTGTCAAAGTCTAATTGTATCATAACTTCAACAACAATACTATGGTGATACTTCACTCCCCCTTAATCAATACTCCATCTCACATGGAAACCACTCCCCCTTACATAATGATCTGAAAACCATATGTATTTGTAGTGTGAACTACATATTAATTCTCCCCATTTTTGTCAATAAAATTGGCAAAGTACAAGAACAGAATCCTAATGAAATTTCCGTAAGAGGCATTTCATGACCAAAGGTAAATGTATATCATCTTATTTAGATGCAATCATAAAGCCGAAGCTAAATGCATTCATCAAGGAGTTTATAAAGACGCAAGATAACCCCTCTAATATTCCACAGCCGCACTCCCCACAAAGATTTGGCAATTAAGCACAAGTTCAAAAGAACTCTCCCCAATAAAATTTCATTCCCTAAGGAACAACAAGAGCGATCTTAATTTCCAAAAGAAAAGAAGGATTTCATTAGACTCAACAAATTACATACAAGTATGAATTTGGAATCCAACAAGAAATACTCAATCATATTAACCCAAGCGAACCAAGATTAATTTGATTAAATATGCTCAACACAAGTAAACTTATGGAGACTTAATAACTCGAAAAGATTATTCACAAGAGAACTCATAATTAAACTAACCGGGATACACAAATAAACTAATCACAAAAGTAATCAATTCAATCGTTTATACTCACATAAGAAATTCTATGGAGCGATGACTAAGTTAATCATAAAAATAACCAACCCAGTCAATCATGCTCAACACGAGAAAAACTTACGGAGTCATAACTAAATAATCACACGAGATGATTGATTTAGTTCAACTTACTCTACGTAAAGTACCTCACGGAACACAACTAAGCTAATCACAAAAATAATCAACTTGGTTATCTAGTGATCAACATAAAACACATTACGGAGTCTCACAATAATACACAAAAAATGGATCAGGGAAGATCATTTACTACGGAATATACAAGGATTCATTCTATGTTTCCATCATCATTTGCACAATGACACACAATAGACATAATCCTTGAATCACCAAATATTTTAACCTATCTTACATCAATAATTGACAATATAGGCTTAACTTTTGTGTTTGTCAAAAGTCTATTCATTATTTTATCAATACTTGCATATCAATTCACGAACGACTTTAATTTTGACAAAATATGGGACAATCAATTTCACGGACATAAACACACATATCCCATAAGAATATTGCAATATATAAAATCAAAAAGATTAATACTGCAAAAATCATCTTCCAAACCAACTTTAGAATTTAAATGATTAAATCTAAAAGCATTGAAGATGAATACGTTGGACATAGAAATCACAATAATTGCTATTCCAAACTCTAGTAATCCTTCTCAAAAACAAGAATAAATTCTCATAAGAAGTTTCCTAGGCGCCAAGACAAACTTGTAATGCACATATAAGATGATTTGTCCTTAGAGGGTAGAATCAATATTTTTCACCCGGATTTATACCAATAATAGCTACCAAAGGCGTATAAAAAGATTTTCCAATAACATTCTTGTAAAATCTACAAATTAGCTTAGAAGAGTATTACTCCAAGAATCAAAGTGCCCAAGTTCTAGAGAAGTGGAACACGTGCAATGAAACGAAGCAAAATACTCAAAAACAAGAGACTAGACAAATACCAATCTTAACTCATCTAAATTCAAGGTTTATCATCTCCATTTTGAAGAGAATTCAAAGAGGAAGAGAATCAAAAAAGAATGAGTTCATTCCGAGTTCGGACGAAGAAGTTACGACCAAAACAAGTCGTCTGAATATCGACGTCTACATGCAAGTCCGCGAACTTAAACTCCCGGATTTTGGTTTTAAAAGATGTTATGCATACTTTGTATGTGTAGCATGAAGTCCAAACCATTATTTTCAAACCTTTTTAGAATAATCCAATCATCTTACCGAACATAATTTGTGTGCCCCAATTCTCGTGCTTCCCTCACCGTATACATAGCAGGGCATTCCTTGGTGAGGATGCACTTACAACACAACGAAGTTGTGTTGGGGTGAACAATGTCTTGATCACCACAAGTGACCTTTAGATTATCATGAAAGAGATCGCTTTTAGAACTTTCCATATCCAATTCCATTTTTCCAAAAAACTTGTTAAGTTCCAACATCATGGATACTTCCTTCTCCATAGTCATGGAATTTTTTGGAAGATCATTCCTCTTCACACTCAAAGCATCATTGTATTTCTTTGGTACCCACTTCTAAGTGCGTTTAGTAACAACCAGAACCTTCTTCCCATTACTCTCTTCAAGATTTCTCGGAAGACAATTGGATTGACTATTATTTTGCAAGTTAGTCTTTCTCCAATTGGGAGCATCGGATTTTGTCGTCGTCTTTAAGAAGTTATCCTTTTGATAACCATTACGATTGTAAGAAGGATTTGTATGTCGTTTATAGGAAAATATAGGTTTATCACAACACTGATTCCTTTGCCTAAAGGTTGGACAGTTACAACCTATAATGTTAAGTGGATCAGTCTTAACATATGATCTTAGTTTCACAACTTCTTGTAATGCCCAAACAAGAACATCATGAAGTTTCTCATTCCTTATACGGAAACGATGTTTCCTTTCCAGGTGACCTTTATTTCCACAATAGTGGCAAACATAAGGAATGTTCTTACCTCGATCTGTGTGTTCTGTCATTAGAGGTTGATATACTTTACTCTTTTGAACCTTAACTGCCGGTGAAGGTATTTCACTTTTTCCATAAGTGGAAACCTTTTGTTGAGAAGAATCACTAGCCTTGACAAACTTTACCTCTTTGCTAATACTTGGAGCATTTATTCCCTTATAACCCAATCCTCGTGTATCACGATGATTTTTACTTGCACCTAGCATAGTGGTTAATTTGCTTGAACTATAATTGAAATTTTTCAAGTCATCTTCCAACATCTTGATTTTATCAAGAGTAGCAGTTAAATCATCCTCAAGGCGTTTTTCTCGAGCGAGAAAAGCCTTTTCTCTGTCATCAAAACTTGCTTGCTGAGAGTTAATCCTTCCTTCAGTTTCTGCAAGTTTCTATTCCAATAAGAATTTTTTTTGATAAAAACGATCACGTTCAAGTGACTTTATACGCAGGTTTTCCTTAGAATCCTTGAGGATCGATTCGTTAGAATGATTCGAAACATAAACACATGCGTAACATCTTCTCAATTTCTTGTTTTATCGACAGAGAGGAGTCAGAATAGGTGTGACATGAGAAGTTGTCATTTTCTTCTTTTATAATGAATTCAAAACCTTAACATACTCTGAGAATTCCTCATCAACATCTCTATCAATATCTGAATCACCTTCATCAGAAAGTTCATCCAACTGTTCTTCTAGGCGTATTTACCAGACTTTAACATGTTCTACATTAAGAGAATGTTTGGATACTGACATAGATGTGACAGTTTTTTCAGGTGAATCCAAGCTTTGAAAATTATCTGGTGATTTATGAACTGGTACGTTATTAGAGATAAACTCGTCCATAATGTCATATCGCCACAAACATAGACTTTTTAGGTCTTAAGCGTGTTTGCCTGCTCTGATACCAATTGAAAAAGTGGGGGCCTAACAACCACACCAAATATTTTGATTAGCAATCTGTATGGATAACTCCGAGTTGTTTTCTAGAGAATCAACTAGACATTTAGACTCAATCAGTAGAAAATACTCAAAGAATTATTATCTTAATCTCTCAATTTGATTTACTCAAGCAAATACAATTCGCGAGTCTTAATCAAAGAGAGATTACTTGGTTGGTACCAAAGACCAATATCCAAGTGTCAATCAATTTAAATCAACAACCAATAAGGTCGAATATTCTAATTGATTGAACAACGCACAACCTGTATTATTTCAATTATATAACGAAATATAATGCGAAAAAGAAATAACACAGACACCAGAATGTTGTTAACGAGGAAGCCGCAAACGCAGAAAAACTCCGGGACCTAGTCCAGATTAAACATACACTGTATTAGCCTACTCCAAATTAACTTCAGTCTGGACTGTAGTTGAACCCCAATCAATCTCACACTGATCCAAGGTACATTTATGCTCCTATGCCTCTGATCCCAGCAGGATACTACGCACTTGATTCCCTTAGCTGATCTCACCCACAACCAAGAGTTGCTAGGACCCTGTAGGACCAGAATATCGCCATGATATTATTCTTACGAGATTAACAACACTTCTGCGAACACCACCGCGAGTTCTTCAACAACACTTCACAAGTATCACAAGATAATTTAAATAAGTGACGTAATAGCTGACGAATGAAGAAACACGAGAAGAGCATGATTATCCTGCGATGGTTACAACGCTTGCGAGAATTGACATTATAACTACTGCGATAATATCGCAAGACGGATCTGAAATTAAAGGATAGGTTAGATGTCATCCACTATGTAACTACCCTATATAAAGAGAACCGGTAAATTCAAAGAGGAGATGATGTATTTTTTTTGAGTGTTGAGAAAGTCTTGAGGAGAGAGAAAATTCAAGAGAGCGGTTGTATTCTTGATTCCTTCCATTTCTTGTAAACATTTCTAAGAATAAAATAATAAAGTGTTGTTTTTAATCTTCAAATATGTCTTAAATACTGTAAATTCTTATCAAGGGTGTAGTGTAGGATTTCCTGCAACTACATTTTGGCATCCGAAACAGGGACTGAATTAACAAAAATCATAGAAAAAGTGAGGTAGAAGATGAGAGTTATTCAAGATTAATAAGATAATTGAACAAATCAGTAAAGTAGCTGAAGGGAAGAATAATCAGAGCCAAAGAGAATTGTAGGAAATTGGAGTGTGGTATGGTAACAAGAACAATGAACGACAAATTCCATGAAAACATTGAAGGGAAGATACATAAACGAGATTTTGAAGGAAAGAAAATTATGACGGTGGAGAAAATATCATCATTGAAGGAATGAGAGAAGCAGAAAATCACATTTACAGCAGCAGAGGTTCCAGCAGAAAATTTGAATCATACATCTCCTTTGGTAATTACGGTATCCGTTATACAAACAAAGAAGGAAAAATCAACAAGATTTGCAGAAGAGTGGACTGTAAATAGAACTTTGGTAGATGCAGAAAGTTCTGTAGATATAATATTTTATCATGCATTTAAGAAAATGGGATAAAGAGATGAAGAAATGTCTTGTTCAACATATCATATTCATGGCTTTGGAAAATCTTTAACAAAACCTAAAGGAGAAATAGTGGTACGAATTCAGCTAGGAGAGATTGAAACACAAGTAACATTATGTGTAGTAGACATGGAATCGCCGTATAACATGATATTGGGAAGACCATGGATATATGTAATCAAGTATGTAGCATCAACATTGCATCAATGCATCAAATTTCCTATGCCCAGTGGAATTAGAGAAATTAGAGGAGACACAGATCTTCCGAAGTTGTGTTATCAAACTGAAGTGAGAAATTATGAAGAGCGTCCAAATCTGCAAAAAGCTCGCAGAAAAATGGCGAAAGAAGCAAAGAAAGAAAAATAATTTAAAGTTCACATGATAAGAGAAAAATAAGGAAAAGGAATACCCTGCGAAATCTCACAAGAAGGAGAAGAAATCGCGAGAATTATGAAAACCTCAACACCAATAGGAGAGCCTGAAACTAGCTATACCGCAGCAGAGCCAACAAAAGAAGTATATATTGGGAGTAAAGAAGAACCTAATATGCTGAAAATTGGAACGAAGATGGATGTAGATGAAGAAGAGCGAACCGTAAACCTCTTGCGAGAGTATAAAGACATCTTCGCATGGAATATGGATGAGATGCCTGGAATAGACCCATCAGTTGCATGTCATAAGCTACAAATTAACAAAGAGGTAAGACCATTTAAACAAAGGATAAGAAAAATCACAACAACATACCATTCCCAAATAGAAGAAGAATTACAGAAGATGTTTGATGCGGGAATTATAAGGAAGGAAAAGTACCCAGAATGGATTGCAAATATGGTGGTGTTTCAAAAGAAGAATAAAGGGATAAGAATTTGTATAGATTTTAATGATTTAAACAAAGCTTGTCCTAAAGATAGCTTTCCATTACCAGATATTCCTCAAATGGTCGAATCAGCAGCGGGAAATGATAGAATATCTTCATTAGATGGGTATAAAGGATATAATCATATTCCTCTCGCTGAAGAAGATCAAGAGCACACTGCATTCTTTGCCCCAAGAGGATTGTACTGTTATACAAAGATGCTCTTTGGTTTACGAAATGATGGTGCAACATATCAAAGAATGGTGGAAAAAGTGTTTGCAAAATGGATCCACAAAACATTAGAGGTATATGTAGATGACAAGTTAGTCAAAAGTAAATAAGCTATAAACCATGTGCAAGACTTAAAAGAGATTTACGATCAAATGCGACATTTTAACATCAAGGTGAATCCCGAAAAATGTACTTTTGGAGTAGCTTCAGGAAGTTTTTTGGGGTACATTGTGTCAAAGGAAGGAATACAAGTTGACCCAGATAAAGTACAAGAAATTCGCGACATGCCAACACCAGCAATAGTAAAAGATGTGCAGAAGTTGAACGGGCTCTTAGCCTCGCTAGGAATATTTATCTCGCGATCTTCAGATAAATGCAAGCATTTCTTCAACATACTTAAGAAAGGTACCAAATTCAAATGGACAGATGAATGTGAAAAAGATTTTCAAGGAGTTAAAGAATATTTAATGAACATATCTATCTTACAGAAACCAGAGCCCGGAGAATAATTATTGATCTAACTTGCGACAACATCGCACGCGTTAAGTGCAGTATTACTGCGAGTGGACGCAGGGATAGAAAAACCAATTTATTACACCAGCAAAACATTTAATACTGTAGAGAAAAATTACTCAAAGATTGAGAAGTTAATTTTGGCATTGGTCTATGCAACCTTTAAACTTCGCATCTATTTTCAAGCAAATAAAATAAAAGTGTTAACAAAGGTACCAATTGAGTCAGTAATGAAGAATTCAAAAAGATCAGGCAGGGTTGAGAGATAGAATGCACAAATAGGGCACTTTGAAATCAAATACGAAATCCTATCCTCGCCAAAATCACAAGATGTAGCAGATTTTTTAGCAGAATTTCCTCTAGAAGATGATGAAGTTGTAGAAGAAATGATGGACATAGAAGAAGAACATGGAGACCCGAAAGATCTATTAAAAGAACCCAACATTTGGGAAATATTGATGGATGGATCATCAAATGGGGAAGTTAATGGAATTGGAGTTGTCTTTATTTCGCCAGAAGGAGAAAGAATGGATTTTTCATTTCGTCTAGAATTCACATCCACTAATAATGAGACAGAGTATGAAGCGGTGGTGCATCGTTAAAATTTGCAATAGAAATGAAGTTGGAAAATGCTAGAATTACTAGTGATTCGCAATTGGTTATTCGCCAGATAAAAGGAGAATACACAACAAACGAACCATCTTTGAAGAAATATAAGAAACTTGTTGAAGAATTGTCTGCGAGAATTCTAAAAATAAAATGGAGACATATATCAAGAAAAGATAACAGACTCGCAGATGCTTTTGCTTTCATATCTAGCATGATGATAAATCCAGCTGCGAGATGCATAAAAATTCAGACACTTGTACCACCCTTAATCAATAAGGAAGAAGAAAATGAAGCAGATGTGATGATGATAGAAGGTGGTGAAGAAAATATTGCATATTGGCGAACAAAACTCCATGCATATTTGGCAAGAGGAGAGACACCAAGAAATATATTAGAAACACATAAATTAAAAATCCGAGCAACAAATTATGAATTAAGAGATGGAGTATTATATCACAAATCTTTTAATGGACCATCGCTAAGATGCTTGACAAGGGAAGAATGACAAAAGGTGTTAAAGATGTTGCATAGTGGAGACGCTGGGAATCATAGTGGGGGAGATATTTGGCATACAGAACAAAAATGAAAGGTTATTATTGGCCATACATGCATGAGTACGCGAAGCAACTTTCAAGACGATGCGAAAATTGTCAGCGAGATGGAAATAAAATACATGCACCAAGGGCACCATTATCATCCTCAACAGTGTGTGGCCTTTTGGAAAATGGGGGTTGGATATTTTGGGACCATTTTTACCGGGTTATGGACAAAGAAGATATTTAATTGTCGCCACAGATTATTTCACAAAATGGGGAGAAGTAAAAACAGTACAACATATCCGCAACAAAGACATTTTTACATTCATATTTGAAAATATAATCTGCAGATTTGGGATTCCTACACAGTTGGTATCTGATAATGGAAAACAATTTGAAGGACAGAATATCTAATTATTACTCAATGCATTTAAGATTAAATATGGAAAATCAACGCCGCTATATCCACAGGCCAACGGACAGGCAGAGGCAACAAATAAGACATTTGCATATATACTGAAGAAGAAATTAGAAGGACACCATAGGGTATGGTGAGAACAATTACATAATTCAATATGGGTTCACAATACAACTAGACGGGAAGCTACTGGAATGTCACCTTTTTGTTTGAAATATGGGGTTGAAGCTGTATTACCAACAGAAGTTGTTATTCCTACAACAAAAAGAGAAGTTTGGGAGAAGAATCTTAGTGCTGGTATGATTCTAAATAAACTTGATGAGTTAGAAGAGAAGAGAGAAAAATCCCTACAACATATGGAAAATAATCAACGGATATTAGCTCGCGAGTATAACAAACGTGTTAAAATACGTAAGTTCCAACCGGGTGATTTAGTGTTGCGAGAAACACCGGGGTATCAGCGAGAAAATGGTGGAAACATGGCGAGAAAATGGGATGGACCATACATCATTAAAGAGATAGTTGGAACTGGGGCATAAAAATTGATGGATCCAGAAGGTAAAGATGTTGGTCAAAAACTTGATAGACCATGGAATAGATTATATCTGAAAAGATATTATCAATGACAAATTCTGCGAGATTAGAGATACTGGTATGTTATATGATGAAACGGATAATAAATTTTTCTTTCTCTATTACAACTGCGAGATTCTTCCAATGACATAGCAAGTAAGAAATGCGAAAATATCGTAAGAAACGCGAATAAAAATTTCGCAGAGATTAATAGAATGGGACAAACCTTTATGGCGTACACCCTAGTTCGCGGATACAATTTCGCAAGAGAAAAATGTAAGACCTAAAGTGAGTCATATTAAGGGGTATCTCTTTGCGTGGCTTAGAGATAAGGTTATACCGCTGCTGAAACCTGAGTCACGGAGATTGGGGTTATTGAATACCCATTTATGAGAGGTTCCTTGGATTTCCAACTATATAAGGGTATACCCTGGTTGGACGACCGAGGGTCTCTCCAAAGGAGTGCAGAGTATGACCAAGGCGCTGAGGTACACGGTTGATCCAAGAGTGCCCGGGGCGTACGAAACTACCCTGGACATTCTTGGCAAGTCTTGGCTATGATGCACTCGGCCCGAAGAAAACCCCACTTTGGGTGTAGTCTTGTAACTATAAGCCATATAGGCATAAAGGATAAGAGGCTGCGAAAACAGCTGGTTGTTGTTAAGACCGGATGGGAGGAGCTAGTATTGTATGGACGATGTGCCATCCTTGAAGGGGCAACCAGGGTGTAGATAAGGGCGGCACCCTCCATTAGGGAGCTGATAAGTGCCAAAAGACGGCAATGTCATGGGACTTTGTGATCGCAAGAACATTTAGGCCTATCATATTTTCGCGTGACAAATATTATATAGAGGCAACAAGCCATGAGAAAAAGTTAAGATGAGATCAATGGGTTTTTACATGAAAGTATAAAGACGTCATGCGATTTCATCGCAAGACGGCAATGTCATAAGGCTTTGTTCTCGCAAGGGAGCTTAGACTTGTCATATTGACGCAAAGAAATCGAAAAAATACAGATAAGGCAAGATCAAAGGGTTTTTACATGCAAATGTAAAGACGTCCTGCGATTTTGTCGCAGACACAAAAAATTGGAAAAATAAGACCTTTAACTAGGAAGGCAAAATAAGACCAACAGAATAATCACAAACATTAACTATTTTCTTTTAAGAATATATGAAACATTTGTTCATCACAGAAGAGATGATGAGAAACAAGTATCCTTCAGAATTTCTCAGAAATATTATTCAGAATCACACAACAGGATTATTCATAATTTCGCAGAAGTATTCATAATATCGCAGTATTATACATAATTTTGCAAGTATTATTCGCAACACAGTTCGCAAGGATAAAATGCGGGAAACACTTGTTCATCAAAAGAAAGATAATGATGGGAAAGTATGGGAGTTGATAAATAAAATATCATTATCTTCCTTGAGAATATTCAAAATAACAGAAATACAATTGAATTCCAAAGTTGCATAAAAATACATTGCTCGCAAGAAAGAGGAGAAAATAGAAAACAAAAACAAAGCTCAAGTTTCAATATTGGCCCCGCCATTTGTCTCGTCAGCTTCATTCTCCTTGTCAATATTCTTCGCGTCGCGATCAGCTTGAGTTTCTTCTTCATCTAACTTTTCACCAGCAATTGCTTCACCACTAGTATCTACTTCTTTAGAAGGGCTTTTTTCTTCTTCTGTTGGGTCTTCTTGAGAGGCATCTTCTTCACCACTTACATAGATTAGATCATCATCCATGGGGAGAGGAATTTAATCATCATATACTTCCAGAGGATCAACAGATACAGGAGGGAGAGACTGGGATATCAGAATGTCATTCACAAGAATTTCAGCACTAAGATGAACTTTGCGAAGGAAACCTTTATCGCGATTTCTAATCTCCATATCTTTGAAGTATTCAAGGTAGTCATATCTCCTTTATGCACGATCTCGAGATTGAACAAGATTGGCAGTGAGCGTTCCGTTATCTTTGCGAACTTTATCCATTTTTTCAGTCAGATCAGAGATGGTAGAATGAAGACTTTTTTTTCAGATTCTGCGAGAAACATAAATTGACAAGAAAACATTCAGATGAAAATCTCGCAAATAGCAGAAAAATTAAATAAAAAAGTTAACAATTAAGGAAGTCAAAATGACTACCTTCTTTTTGAGAAGTTAAGTTTTGAATTAGTGTTAAGAAACAATTCTCCCATTGGTCCATGGCATCATCAAAATAATCTCCAACAATACCCTTTAGGCGAGATTTTATAATTTCTTCTTTGGAGAGGAGATAAGTATTTTCTTTTGCTAATAAGGAGTAAGATTCTTCTAATTAAGAATATTGATCTTGGAGTTTACTGGCCTTTAAACTTAGAGTTAACCTACCCTTGATAAGTTTATCTTTCTCAGCGGAAGAAGATTCAGTTACTTCCTTGAGTTCGTCTTTTAATGAACGAAGAGATTGTTCTTGGTCGTTACACACTTTCTGAAGAATATTTATTTTCTGCGAGGAGATCGCCATCTTGTTTAAGAAGCCGCGTTTCTCCTGAGACAAAGTTTTATTTCCATCTGATAAAGATTCCATCGCCAAGTTAGATTGGGTTAACAAGTATGAGAGGCGAGTAACTTCTCTACTTAATAGACTTTGCCTTTGCGCTAATTGATCGTTCACATTGGTAAGATTATCTATTTGATCGATAGAGTATGTGTAAATATTATCTAATCTATTATATTGATCCATCCAAGAATCTCTCTCAAAACGAGCTTCTTCAGCACAGACTCAAATTGAAATATCTTCATTAATCGTTTCTGATTTAAATCTAAATAGGCAAACCAAATATTTAAAAGGAAATTGAGTACAGAAAAGATGAAAATCTACTAGAAAAGAGAAAATAGAGGCAGAGACAGAAGAACTATACCTTTTAATTCCTTGTTTTTATCGCGAAGATTTTCGCAATCTAATAAAGAGTTGCGAAGCTTGTGATCGAGAATATCACATTCTGAAGTTTTGGCTTGGAGACTTCTTTTTAAAGCTTCAACTTCATTTTCTAAAGACGTTCGCGAAGCAGTTCGATCAGAACCAAAATATTTGATTAAAGTCTCGCACACATCATATTTGAATGGGTCGGTAGAAGATTTCCGGGCATCATCTAAAATGTCAGACAAAAATTTAAAAGCCGCATCAACCCCTACTGATGTTTCTTTAGATAAGGGAAGAGGTGCAGAGGGTGAAGTGGTAATGATGGCGAGTTGGAGATTTGAGTCATTTGCGATGGTTGCATCACCACAAGGTGGAGTATCTGGAAAAGTAACTGTTGGAAGTGAAATAGGAGAGGAAGAAGCTTTGTTCATAACAAGTTTGGGAGTCTCATTCACTGGAGGATTGATGGCATTGGGGGTATTGGTAATGATATTTTCGCAAATAAAGGATGGAGGTTCCATCTGCGAAGTAGTAGGAACATATTTTGAAGATGAAAATTTTGGGATAGTAATATCAATCCCAAGAGCCTTGACTTTCCGATGTTTCTTGCGAGGTTTAACAATATCTTCATCACCCTGCGAGTAATAATATAGATAAGAAACAGAGGCAACAATATTGTTATTAAGAAAACAAATGTTTCTTTCTAGCTTATGACTCGCAGACTTCCTTTTCTTTTTAGTGAGTTTTTATTGTGAATCTTCGAGAAGATTAGGGTTTTGATCGACAAACTGGGTGTTGGATGTAGTTCCACTGAAAAGAAACATAGTATGGGAGTTATATAGAATCAAGCAAAAAAGATCAAATAAAGTGAATAAATATGATTTAGACAAGGAAAATTGAGTTTAATAATGTCAGAAGAACACATACCTTGGAGATTCCATTGAAGCAACAGCAGGTAAATTTGCAGAAGTTGAAGAAGAAAGTTGCAGGTAGAAAAAAATTTGCAGAGAATATAAAGGTGAAGAAGACGAAGAAGTAAAATAAGACAAAATATTTCTTTGATAGATTCTCTCTTTTATAGACAAAAGGATGGTAACCGGGTAATAAAATATTAACCGGTAAAAAGAGGAATATTCGACACGTATAGGCGGTGACACTTAATTTACGGAATTTTGTTGACCCTAGAAGATGAAACGATGAATAGATACGATATTTTATTTCTCATGATCTTTCCTCATTCGCAGAAAATACATGATAAGAGGCAAGATGTAGGACCAGAATATCGCCATGATATTATTCTTATGAGATTAACAACACTTCTGCGAACACCACCGCGAGTTCTTCAACAACACTTTGCAAGTATCACAAGATAATTTAAAAAAGTGACGTAATATCTAATGAATGAAGAAACACGAGAAGAGCATGATTATCCTGCGATTGTTACAACGCTTGAGAGAATTGACATTATAGCTAATGTGATAATATCGCAAGACAAATCCAAAATTAAAGGACAGCTTAGCTGTCATCCACTAAGTAACTACCCTATATAAATAGAACCGGTAAATTCAGAGAGGAGAAGATGTATTTTTTTTGAGTGTTGAGAAAGTCTTGAGGAGAGAGAAAATTCAAGAGAGCGGTTGTATTCTTGATTCCTTCAATTTCTTGTAAACATTTCTGAGAATCAAATAATAAAGTATTGTTTTTAATCTTCAAATATGTCTTAGATACTGTAAATTCTTATCAAGGGTGTAGTGTAGGATTTCCTACAACTACAAACCCAAAGTCGAAGACTTTAATAAAAAAATCTGTCTCACATAGAAAAGTCTACAAGATAGATAAATTCATCTCCCACGAATAAACCTATGAGTTTTGTTCCATCTTTTGATAAATCAAGGTGAATAGGAACCAATCAATAAAACCAGACTTATATTCCCGAAGAACAACTCAGTTTTATCCATCACCTCACAATAGTCTTAATCGACACATCGAAAAAAGATATTGTGGAATCACAAACGATGAGACGAAGATGTTTGTGATTACTTTTATATCTTTCCTATCGGAGAGAGAAATCTCAAGCCAATTATTACAATTGTACTCGTACTATAGAAACAACAATATCAGATCACACAACTACAAGAAAAGTAGTATTCTGTCTGGCTTCACAATCCCAATGAAGTCTTTAAGTCGTTAACCTGGTTTTAGAAGAAAAAAACCAAAGGTTAAAGGAGAATCGACTCTAGCTTAGCAAACTAGTATCACACAGAATATGTGGGGATTAGGTTTCCTAGTTGCTATAGTTCTCCCTTATATAATCTTTCAAATCAGGGTTTGCTATCAATGATAGCTTAGTAACAAAGCATTCAATATTCACTGTTAGATGAAAACCTGATTAGATACAAGCTAATATATCTCAATTGTTAGATCAAAAACTTAGCTTGCCATACACACATGTACTTGACGATTTTGGGATTGTGTAACCGTACAAACATGTACAATAGTTGGTTCAATATTAGTCAACCAAATAGTTAGCCAAATGATAACTTTCATATCAACAGTATTCTTCTTCACCATAACTAGTCCAAATGACTCAAATAAACTAGTTAGAGAGTTGTTCAATTTCTATGAGATCTCATGTACTACACAAGACACAATTGAAGATAAAACGATGTGATTCACTCGAATCGATTCATGAACTATAAAGCCACGGTTTTCAATAGCATTCCTTAGTTAATTTAGATAAGTTCACGAACATCGTTTTTAGACAAAACCACTCAAGTTCACGGACTGGGTTCGCGGACTCAAGTTAACCGGTTGGAGTTCACAAACTCCAGCAGAAATTCTCGGGTTCGATAACTTCCGTCAGTTCATGGACTGAGTTCGCCGACTGAAACCGAGCTACAACTCCAGCAGAAATTCTCGGGTTCGAGAACTACGCACGTTCGCGGACTGGGTTGACTGCTCAAGTTCCGGTTTTACTTGATCAACAAAGTTCGCAAACTTTAGTTCAAGTGCTAAGGACTTATACATATATGTGTTACCACAACAATGTTTATATCCCCCAGTGGTTATATTGTCTAAACTCTTATTTCAACCATTGAAACATTCTCATAGGACGTCATATAGTTGTTATTCACAAACTATTTTTCGTCAGAGCGATTTTCAAAGTGATTGAAACATAACATGAATTTCGTCACTAGGTAAAGATGAACTTGTCTAAACGAAAGCTTTACCAACACATATTTCAAAAAAATAGATAAGCGAGATATACTCAGCTCAAAATATCACATGTGTATATTCTTAGTCTATACAGTAATACGACTTTTGTCTCAAGATAGTAGATAGAGTAGATAGACTTTTGAGTGATAGATAAATTCAAGTCTCCACATACCTTTTAGTTGATGAAGATCCACTGGTTCCTTGAGTATTCCTTCTTCTTGTATGATGATTTCCATGGAGTTCTTGAGCTCAACTACACTTTCTATCCTAGTCCGAGACCTTAGCTATAGTATACTAGAAATCAAGATTTTATAGTTTTGATAACATTGAAAAACATGCTTGAGATAGGAACGCATGCGAGTTCGGCCGAGAAATGCTCTAACAATATCTATAGTTGGTTAATACATATCTCTGTTCAAAACATTGACGAGGTCCTTGGGTTTTTCTGCAGTTGCGGTTTTCTCATTAAATTTTTTTGTCGTATCTTGTGTTTTTCCTTTTCCGCATTATATGGTTTATCTTTATAATTGGATTTATGCAAGTTGTACATGTTCAATATAAATAAATACGTCCATCTAATTGTGATCGATTAAGAGACTTGTGTTTTGTGGAATTCGTAGCTTTAAAGATAGATAACAAGTTTAATTACTTTGCAGAATTTCGATTGGATTATTTGGATACGACTAGATTGATCTTTGAGATCATCCAAGTACTCTTCTTAACAATCAGGTTCATGGACTTATCATCTTATACATACTGATTAAGAAGCGGTAGAGATTTAAACTCTATATACATATTCTCAAGGATCATTAAGTTGGTCTTCTTGAAATTATATTAGGTTAGGAAAATTAAATTTGTTGATGGTTTCTTCTTGAATACCACTATATATAATAAATGGAATGTTATTATTGGCATGAGTTAATTTTTAGCCATATTTATATTTTGTTTTGATAACTTTCTATGACGGAACAAAAAATTAGGCCTAACGCGCCACGACGCTTAAGATGATAAGTATGTTTCAGACGATTGTTCCTTTCACTCCAAATTTTCCACCAAATGGAAAATGGAATCAATCCACATAATTTATGTTTCAACTTTACCCTTCTTATTTAGCCATTCTCGTAGAGTTGCCTTTACAGAATCTGTAAAAAATCCCTTCCGCCTTAAAGCTACCGATAAAATAGTTTGAAAGTTTATAGGTTTCCTTATAATGCAATAAGATATGCATGTTCGTTTCTTGAGCAGAATTTCATAAATGACAAATACTATGATTTTATTTGCCAACTCCTTATCAAATATCTAGCGTAGAAGCACCATTATAACATAGAGTTCATACTAAAAAGGAAACTTTCAATGGAACTTTAGAATTTAACAACTGCTTATGAGGAAAAATAAGATAGTTGTCCACGTCTAGAGATTTGTTGCAGTTTGCAACAGAAAAAGCACTTCCCTCAGCAATCCACTTTCTTTCATCTTCTTCATCAGCATTGGAAGAAATAAAAATAAGATATCCCAGAACTTGTAACAACAGAACTACATCTCCTATGTCATGCTCATTTAAATTTCTAGAGAAATCTAAGGACCAAGCTATATCAGCAGAGATGCAATCCATAACAAAAGCATTCTTATCTTGTGGCAAAAGTGTATTATTCTTCCATAGAGTAACCCTGTTAAAGAGAAAAAAAATGCCATCTGTTGGATTAAGGATTCCTCAAATACTATTCTAACTAATAGAGATGCCATTGAAAATTCCTTTATAAATTACTTCAAAAACTTGTATTCCTCCCACCCTCAGCAGTTTCAGGATGAAATTCTTGCTGATCTTCCTACCAAATTTACTGATGAGGATAATTCTTTTCTAAATTTTCCTCTCACCTCTGAGGAGATAAAGAATATTTTTTTCCAAATGGGGAAAAAAAAGGCTTCTGTCCCTGATGGCTTTACATGCCTTTTTTTATCAGAAACATTGGGATATTATAGGGGAGGCTGTCATTGACATGACCCAAACTTGCTTTAGAACATGGCATATTGCTAAGGTTTTTAACCATACAAATATTGCTCTTATTCCCAAAGTTCCTCTTGCTGAACTTGTGTCCCAATATAGACCTATAGGACTCTGTAATTTCATCTACAAAGTTCTTTCAAAAACTCTTGCAAACAGATTTAAACCTTTAATGAATACTATTATCTCTCAAAACCAAAGTTCCTTCATTCCTAAGAGGAGTATTTCTGATAATATTCTGCTAGCAAATGAGGCTATATTTGCTGTCAACCACAATGACAAAATTGAAGGTATTGCAACAATAAAACTTGACATGTCCAAAGCCTATGAAAAATTAGAATGGTCTTTTCTTGAAAGTGTTTTGACTAAAATGGGTCTATATAACCACTGGATTAAAGTCATAAATCAGTATGTTTCTACAGCTTCCTATTATGTCCTCATTAATGGTAGCCCTACTGGTTTTTTCCAACCTGAAAGAGGTCTGAGACAAGGGGATCCTTTGCCCCCCTTTCACTATATCATCTGTTCTGAAGCTCTATCTTCTTATATTGACAACCTTTCTAGAAAAGGCATTTTGGAAGGTATGAAAGTTTGTAAGGATGCTCCAGAAATGACACATCTGTTGTTTGCTGATGATTCTCTCTTGTTTTCTAAAGCTACTTTTAAATTTTTTTTGAAATTATCAAAGACTATCTTCAAAAATATTGCTTGTCCTCAGGCTAAGAAATAAATTTTTACAAGTATGGCATTCTGTTTAGCAGGAAAATTCATGAACATAGGAAAGCTCAATTGGATAATATTCTACATATTCAGAACATGGATCTAGGAGAAAAATATCTTGGCACTCCTAATGTGTTTCAAGCTTTAAAAATTCAAACCCATATGGGTATTCTCCAAGTTGTGGATGCTACAATTTCTATCTGGCTTCATAAGCTCCTGTCCCAAGCTGCTAGAACTAATTTGATTAAAAATATTGGTCAAGCCATCCCACTCTTCCAAATGGGAGCTTTCCTTATCCCTAAACACCTTTGTAAACAAATGGATTCTCATCTTTGTAAATTCTGGTGGGGAAAGACTCCAGACCCTAAAGATAGAAAACTTCACCTGCTAGGTTGGGACATTTTATGTGCCCCTAAGGATGAAGGTGGTCTAGGTTTTAGAAAGGGTAAAATAAATAATCTAGCTATGCTGTCTAGAAATGATTGGAGAATTCTTGAAAATCCAATCTGCATGCTAGCTACTGTTCTTAAAGCCAAATACTTTCCTAGAACTGATTCCTTGAATGCCAAGTGCACTGGTAAATGATATTGGACTTGGAAGTGTTTGCATGCTATCAAAGAACTTATTAATCCTTTCATATCATGGATTGTTGGGGATAGTCAGTTCATTGACCCCTGGTGTGACAAATGGATCCCTACTTTGGGTTCTGCTAAACCTAACCCTTTAGTCCCACTAGACCCTAACATTAAAGTCTTTTATTTTATTGATCAACCCACCAGAACTTGGAATTTGTCTAGATTAAATACTCACTTTGATGATGCTTTTGTTCAGAAGATTATCACCATTCCCTTAAGCCAATTATGCACTCCTGATAGGAGGGCTTTGGATCTTTCAAGGAATGACAAGTTTTCTTCAAAATATGCCTAAATGGGGCTAAGAGGTCTTAGACCTTCCCCTTGTAAAAACCTTTGGAAGCGTATTTGGAAAATCATGGTTCCTTACAGAATCCAAGTCTTTACATGGAAGGCTGCTAGAAATGCCCTTCCTGCTAGAACTATTTTCCTAGAATTCCCATGCATAGTGTTTATTATGCTAGGTGTAATGACCCTCATGAATCTATTATGCATGCTTTGGTCCTTTGCCCCTTTACTAGCCGAGTCTGGTTTCTCTCTGATTTTTGCATCAACACTCATTTCTTTCAGAATAAGTCCTTCATTGATTGACTTTTTTTTGGTTAACAGACCCCTTGACTAAACTCTCTGATAAAGCTCAATGTTTGTTTGTCTCTGTCTTGTGGTCTCTTTGGACTAGTAGGAATAACTTAATTTTCCAAAACTTGAAAGAAACTTATGTTGATTTCTTGTCTAGAGCCAAAGCCATGCTTCTTACTAGGAAAACCAGTTTCACTATGTCTCCTACTACCCCTGTAAACTTATATGACAATTGGATGCCCCCTCCTTTGGATGGATAAAATGTAATAATGATGGTGCTTATGATGATATTTCTGGAGCGAATGGTGCAGGATATGTGATGAGGGATTTCTCAAGAAAAGCCTCCTTTTGTGCCTCCATGGTTTTTGAAGTAAAGTTTGTCGAAGAATCTGAAGCCATAGCCATCTGGTCAGTCCTGAAGAAAGCTTTGGAGAAGTAGTTAACCCATATCATTATCGAAAGTGATGTGAAGACTCTCATCGATCAATTTTAGATGTCCAGTTTGATGGAGACTTACGGATGCTATTTTCAAAGATATTCAGTTCTTTTCCTCTAAATTTGTGGCTTGTATCTTTAATTTTCAACCGCGTACTTGTAATTCTGTAGCTCATGAGTTAGCTAAATGGTCAAAAACAAACACATTCTCTATGTACTGGTCTGTGCCTCCTATTTGGATTTTGCCAATAATTGAGGGGGATCATTAGCCTTTTTGAAGGCATTTGCTTATTAAAAAATAAAATAAATGTAAAGCATGTCTATATCTTAGGGAATTTTCAGAATCTCGAGGTGGAATCCAATTGTCTAGTGCAGAAAGATCCAACGCATGTCCTTCACTGTTTTTGAATTATTTGGTAAAAAAGAATCAAATTTGCAAGGTAGTAATTGGAGTAGTAATTTGTAAATTGGTCGAGCAAACTTTTAACAACCACTCGTGACTACTATTCGAATTTTGTAAAGAAAATTTATTTTATAATTATCTTGAGCTCATGACCCCATTAATGCTCTGGTTGATCACTCTATATAAGTCCCTGAAGTCTTACAACTCTTTATCTCAAATAACTATACCTCAACTTGAGCTCTATCCAAAAGCATTCCCAAGAAACTCTTTTTCTTTTGTGTGTGTTACATTTTCCAAACCAATTTTTTTAGATGGATACGACTGGAATTCCCCGTCCAAATGAGATCTCTCTTCCACCAACTTCACCAGCATGATTGGATGGTCCAGATCGAATCCAATACCCCCAAGCAGGTATTGAAACATTCAATGCCGACCCAACGCGGGCCCCGCATAGTCGGCCTCCCCAAAAGGGGTGGCATAGCTTTCCAAACCGTCCAAACCAATCAAAATGGACAAAAAAAAACCTAAATTAGGGTTTGCGGCACATTACATGTGTCGCAAAACGATCTCAACCATCCATCTTCGCAGGCATAAATGAAAGGTATAGATGTAGATTCAACGGGCCCAGAGCATGTCAACACAATCACTGTGGGCCCGCCTACACACATGAACAATCGGTGAGGACCAACCATGTTTGGTTGTCCCAATTTGTGCGAGCAAAACAAAGCATGAAGCACGGCCGGCCAAAACCCTAATTAGGGTTTGTATCGATCACGAGCGTCCGTTTTCTCCTGATCGAATGAAGGGCTTAGGAGATAATTGAGATGGTCCAGTAAGCATCAACATGATCACCGTGGAACCATCTATCTCCTCACCTGACCGACCAAGGCATACCGTGCCTGGTTTCTCCAAAACGCATGCCCAAACTAGTGTGGTCACGCTTCCCAAATCACAAACTGATCTCGACCACTCAGCTTCGCCAGACAAATTGAGTGGCTTAGATCATGTTTCCAAGGGGTAGTCATGTATAGGCATGAATACCAGCCTACCACCTACACGCCGGACCAAACAGCCGAGATCGACCAAGCTTGGTCGTCTCAAAACGCGCGCCTTGAAGGTGGCATACCGCGCCCCTTTAAGAATCCTTTGCGGCATAGGATTTCTGTCGCAAATAGATCTCATCCACTGAACTTCACCGGTAAATTCGAGTGGCCTAGATCAAACCTTCGTGGGACAGTGAAGCATGGACATGGACATCAGCATGTCTTCTACACGCATGTCTGATCGGTTCTCCATGAAACGACTCCCATGCTTGGATTCGACCAAGCTGAAGGAGTACACTCACACACCTCCTAAACCCTAATCCGAGGATCGCAAATGTGGGTCGCAAGTCATCTCGTCCGTCCAACTTCGCCAGCTCGGACGGACGGCCTAGGATAAGAGTTAGGTGACCAGTGAAGTATCACCGTGATCACCGTCTGCCACTTTACCACACCATGTGGTCGGCCAAGGGAGGATTTGCTAGCGCAGCCTCCAAACCTTCACATGAAGTAGGTAGGGCATGGTGCTCAACATCGATGCTTCATATATGCCGAATACATTCGATGCATAACATGCGTAGAATACACACGATACTTTATAAGTATCGACTTCCTAAATAATGTAGTTATTTAACTAGCATTACATGCTACCTTCTGTGGGTCCCACCATCCACACACTCGAGACATCAATCATGTCACAAACTGGGGGATACATACTGGGGTATTGGTCTAGCGGTTTACATCGTGTAGCGTGCTACGCGCTATCACAAGAACGTGTCAGGAAGGCATGGACGGTTAGTGATGATAGGAGAAGTGGGCAAGATTGATCGTGTGACACTAACACACCACTCCACTACTCCATCACTCCACTTCCTATGAGAGACGTGAATAAGGCTCAAATGACTTGTATAAATAGGTTCTCCTCCCTATTTCCAAACGAGAACACAACATAGAAACCAAGTGTTAATACAACACGTATTCAAACACCCAGAGCCTGCTTGCGTTAATCGTAAGCCTGCTCACCTTTCTGTTACAAGTCATAAAAAATCCTACGCCTTCACAATCTTAACACCTTCTTCGCTTCCCTCCCTAAGATCAACCCCATCTCCTTCACTTTGTGGCCGAAACAAGTCTGGAATGGCCATTTCTTGGTTTAAGCCAGAATTGTATAGATTGATTTCTCGAATCAAAAGCACTCCCGTATAGTGCATTTGTTTAAGGTTTAGATTCACTTCTCATCCACACACCCCAAATTACCAAAACCAGCAGAAGTAGTTTTCACCCATAAACAATTGGCGACCATAGTGGGAGATTAATCTCTCGGTTGCAAAATCAATTTTCAATTTCATTTCAGTTCATTCAAATTGCAAGATGGTAGAACTTAGGTCAGGATCTGCGATCAATTCCGATGGAACCAACACCGATAACATTCTTGGTATTAGTGTCCCTGTCAGTGGAGCTTCCGTGCAGAACGTGGTTAATACATCTCGTGGAGCTGTCTCCTCCACCACTAACACCAGCGGAGCAGGAGATATTCCAGTAGGCATAACGCCTCCCATCACTAGATCCAGAGCAGCCGCAAATCCATGCATTTCTTCAAGTGTAACGCCTCCGGTCATCACCAGGGCAGCCGCTACTCCTCCATTAGGACGAGGGACTGGAGGAACAAGAGGAGGACAACCCCCTTTCACCATGATGGTTTTGATGGAAAGGAAAGAAGTTCTTACTAGAGCTAAAACGAACATGGATGCTACTCAGAAAGAGGTACTTACCTTTCTCAAAACTCTAACCGAACGATTTCTGCAGGGGCCACGACAGCCCCTGGATCCAACAAGGAACGTGTTCGATGTATCCGGGGCATGAACTTCAATGGAGCATACCCACATGGGTGTGGAAACTCGTGATACTCCTGATTTCCCAAGATAAAGAAGCCAACTATCCAACTTCATTACGCGTGAGGACCTGGAGTGACTCCTTCGAAGCCGGGGAAAAGGAAACATGGTGGACATGCACCAACACCAGCCTTCATACCCCCAATATGTGCAACGAATTCCTGTCCCAAGGGGGTATATCTCTCCTCGATTATCCCTTTATGATGGTACTGGAAACGCTCGTGAGCATGTATCTCGATTTTTGGAATATTTAGGAGAACACGAATACAATCATGTTCTCCGCCTGAAAGAATTTTCGAAGACACTTACCGGAAGAGCATACACTTGGTACAACAGTATCGCACCTAACAATATATCCAATTGGAGTGAGATGGTCGATGCCTTCTACAGGAAGTATTTCTTCGTGTTAGAGCAAGTCACCTTTTCAGATTTGGGAATAATCTTTCAACGGAGAAACGAACATCCGATCGACTTCGTTAAGAGGTTCAGAACTCAGGCGTTGGACTGTCATGATCCGAATGTCACCGAACGCCAGTTAGTGGAGATATGCATCAATGGAATGATTCCCATATACCGTGCTTTATTAGAAAACCTGGGTTTCAAACATTTTATCAACTACATGAAGCCGCTAAGCGATCTGCCAAAATAGCCCCAGCGTTATTGGAGAGAACTAAGATCGTTCGGAATGAATACGCCCGCGAAATCCGAGGAAGCAGGCATCTCATCAACAAGCAATACAACACTGGCCCTTCTGTGAGTGTGGTAGGCGAATGAGGGAAGAGGAAAGCGTCAACAACAGAACAACCGCCCAAGTGTATAACACCCGCACATACGACTTCGTCTCGAAAGAAAGCGGACAAAACTCTTGTGCAAGAGTCTTAAGACACAGTTCCAAATTTCCCCTTTCCCATGAATGAAGTCATAGAACTCCTGGAAGCATGGATTCAAGATGATGCGATCAAGCTACCACCTATCAGAGGCCCACCAACCAAGGACGAGATGACAAATCCCAGATACTGCCGCTACCATAGGTTCGTCCATCATCCGACCAAAGATTGTAACAAGTTGAAGCAAATCTTCAGAGAAAAGGTGGAAGCAGGAGAACTCCAGTTAGGAAACGAGGGCGTTCACATGGATCCTCTTCCCATTAGAATCTGCATGATCTCTAGGGATTCTGTTCGCAAGACTGTACAGACTATGATGAAGCGTTTGTGTAAAATCTTGTATCTCTCAAAGGGACAACGTCAAGACATTTTCATAACCCTCAACCATGTTGTGTCAGGCAGGCGTTTGTATCCAGAAAAGGAAACAGTCTCGAAGCCACCGTCTCTTTTTGAAGACACGACCAGCAAAGGGGACTAGGGACTCTTGACCATCACTCGTTTGAAGGATGTCGAGTTCGAAAGCACATTGATTGATGCATCCTCCGAGTTTAATATCATCACTGTCAAGACTCTGAGAGCCTCAACGATTTCAAAGCAATAAGCTACTCGCAGCCCAACCGTGATTAGAAGCTCAGAAGGAGAATTCAGAGACTCCTATGGATATATTGACCTCGAAAAATCGGTGATACTCTAACACATGCTAAATTTTACATAGTGAAAGAATATCCGAATTACGAAATGATCCTGGGACGCACATGGATACAAAACAATAAGGCAACACTAGGAGTGAGTCTTTTGCCGATTTCAGTACATGAAAGAATCTCCAACAAGCCGTCGAATCCTGAAGACTATTTATTGCCGTATCAACACCTTGAAAATGTGACGCAGCTTCCTGAAGAAAGCCCCGAATTCATACTTCAAAAGGTTCCGAGACCATGTAAGTCTCATCGAACAACCTTTTTTACAAACGATAAAGCCTCTTCATGTTGAGGCTCAGGGACTTGTTTCAATCAACAACCTAACCGCCACTAAGAGATGTGAGTGGGGTGATGGTCCTTTCAAACATTTTGCTAAGAGCTTGGAAGCAGTCAGAGACAACGTGTCCCAGAAACAAGATAATTTGCCAAGTCCAAATCCGTTTCAAATTGGAGATATGGTAGCAAAGAGGACCACGTTTCAAGTTGGAAACGTGGCGGTGAGAATGACTGACCAATCTGATTCGTCGGTGACAAAGGAAAATGAACCATATTTGGTAGCGGATGTCATCCTAGGCGGCTACTGCAAGATCATCAACGCTGACAAGCTTGAGGGCGTGACGATCCACTCACGGTGGCTTAAACCCTACAGTACCTGGAAACGATGTGCTACTCTTCCTCTCCAACATTCTCCGTAATGATTCCTCTAGCATTCCTCCAATAATTTTCCTTTCCTTACTATTTTGTAATTCCTTCAAAAATGATTGCAATACTTGTATTCATAATTATTAGGGTTCTAATTTCTCAATTAATCAAAGTATTATTTTCTTTTAGAAATTTTACCCTTGGGCATGACACAAAGATCTAGGTTCAACATGAGTCATCATTACCCACCATATTAAACCAGAGAACCATAAAAGAAAAATATTTCACACCTTTCGGGAAATGTTGGAGGAATAGAATGTATACAAAGGAAAAAGAAAGGCACCTTGAACAGTTTGTCCCAACCTACGTCAAGGGAGTGCAGACGAGCTTACGCCAGGAGGGCGCAAACAGGTCCGTGGTATTTCATTATGGCATTACTTCTCTTCTCACAAGGATCACGTATAATCATATGAAGGCACAACCACTATGATGCGGTCTTAATGAAGAATTTATTTCAAAGATAAGAAACTCGTTCAAACAAGAAAACAGAACTAAGAAAACCTTGAACTCAGCCGCCACTGAGCACAAGGAGAAAAGTATTCACAAGATCACGGGAAAATACTAAGAAAAGAAGAAAAGAGAAATAACAGGAAGATTTAGTCATCAAAGGTCGACCGTGTCTTCTCCACCATTGAAGTCTTCCTCAAAATCATCATGTGTCGCTACTTCTTCTTCCTCCGGGTCTGCCTCAGCCTCCGCTTCAGGTATTTCTGCAACCACGTTCTCCACGAAGTCCCTAGTAGGGGCAGCTTCCATATCTTCCTCAAGAGCCGCTGCGATATTGGAGATTGTGCTGACAACTTTTGGGAATTTGGGCTCGCCCGTGTCAGAATCAAGAATGATCACACCATCACGGATCAGATAATCACCCATATCTTCCCGTGGAGGCCGTTCATGTTCAACTCTTCCCCTTTTCAGCCGTGCAGCAAATCTCTCAGCTCTTGCGCTTACTGGTGGTTGCGACGCTTCCTCAAGCCTCCATTTTTCTTCTCTGTCGATTAAAGTCAGAAGATCACGAACGCGTTCTCGAGCGACACGAAGGTATAGAATTGGCATGCCCCATATGGCGCGATCAGCTTCGAGAAGTGGAACATCAATTTTAGCCATCACCTCCTAGAACGGACCATTAATCTCGGGTTTATTCACTTCGAAGCTTCTTTCAGGAGCAATACCAGAGCAGTCCTTGCCAGCTGCCTCCATTCTGCAAAAGGATCTATGATTATGTTAACAAAAGTCATCACCGAAAAAGATCGAGTTATGCAATGGATATGGGGTAATACCTGAACAAAGAAAGGAACAATTCTGTGATGGGAAAAGACTCAACATCTTCTTTATATTTCACGAGTTAACAAGATCCCGGAGAAAAGATGAGTCTTCTCTTACCGTCTGCAAAGGCTACAAATGCGGGATAACGATCAATAGACACTTATCGAATATTTGGATACAACTGCCTTGCGGTGAAAGGAAACACATCCAGTACAAGAAACGGGTAAAGTTCTATCTTGGGGACTCGATTATACCAATGCCTAGATAATGGAATAGTACGAGCACACTGCGGGCCCTCGGATGAAGCAGGTATTAGACTACGTCATCAAGCCAGGTTGGCCGAGGTCACAAGGCCGGCATCAGGCTGATGTTCGATCAGGAGTACACGGTAAGACCCACGTTCAATCAAGCATGCATGAGGGACCGCATTCGTTCACACGTATCATAACACAATTTTCCTTTATTTATGGGAATGGTTCCTACTAAATATAAGCCAAGGGTTTTTCAAGATACAACCTAAAAAGCTAGGTTTTGCATGCAATAATGGAAAAACGTGGAATTAATCTTGATGCATCTTGTGAAGAAGTTTAATCTATAACGGGATAATTCTCCGAGAAGATGACGAAGCACCTACCTGATGGACAAATACCAACAGCTGCGATGAAGTCCAGGGATGTATAACAACGCCAGAAACACGTCCCGCGGCGACACGTCCGACGAAGGGATGAGCTATGCGAGCAAGAAACAAAAAGTAAAGGGGGTCGGTCCCCTTTTATACAAGAATAGTTAATGACTCCTAATAGAAGAAGGATTACCATTTTGGCTCAAACAACCAAAGGAGGAAACTGGTCCCGCCAAGGCCCGTGATCGCGCCCAACTTGCTCACGTGAATGATTGCCCAACGTGATCGGTCCGAGTCCCTCCAGGTAAACATCCTTTATCTAGCCCTTTTTACGTTTCATGCGTCACCATCTCATGCCTACCCCACAATAGCGTAACCATCATGTGCTAGGCAGGGGACTTAATGTTGATGGTGGATATTAGTTCAGGTCTAAAGTTGTAAAACTAATATTTGTGTAACCATCCTGCAGAGGATGAGACTATTTTATAAGTGATGAATACTTCTTCACTTTATTAATTCACCTAGAATGGAGCATGTAGCAACAATCCCCCGAATATTCTGTGAATTTTAGCATTATTGATTAATGCATAAAACACCTTGTATTTCCTGTGTTGTTCCTAGCAGAACTATCATTGCTGGTGCGGCATGATGACAGATTGTTACTCGCAGCAGAGTAGCATGAATATCCAAGTACCAACAGTGAGGTATGCACGAAATGCCCGTACAGGCTATAACTTTCGGTGTGTTATACTAACCCTATTGAGCATGTAACTCTCGGTGTGTTATACTAGCCCGATTGAGCGTGTAACTCTCGGTGTGTTATACTAGCCCGATTGAGCATCTAGATTGTCCATAGAAGTCTAGAAACCATCACGATCACCCAACTTCACCAGCATGATTGGATGGTCCAGATCAAATCCAATACGCCCAAGTAGGTATTGGAACATTCACTACTGACCCAACGCGGGCCCCGCATAGTCGGCCTCCCCAAAAGGGGTGGCATAGCTTGCCAAACCGTCCAAACCAAGCAGAATGGACAAAAAACCCTAAATTAGGGTTTGCGGCACATTACATATGTCGCAAAACGATCTCAACCATCCATCTTCGCAGGCATATATGGAAGGTGTAGATGTAGATTCAAAGGGCCCAGAGCATGTCAACACAATCATTATGGGCCCGCCTACATACATGAATAATCAGTCAGGACCAACCATGTTTGGTTGTCCCAATTCATGCGCGCAAAACAAAGCATGAAGCACGGTCGGCCAAAACCCTAATTAGGATTTGTATCGATCACGAGCGTCCGTTTTCTCCTGATCGAATGAAGGGCTTAGGAGAAAATTGAGCAGGTCCAGTGAGCATCAACATGATCATCGTGGAACCATATATCTCCTCACCCGACCGACCAAGGCATACCGTGCCTGGTTTCCCCAACGCCCAAACTAGCGTGGTCACGCTTCCCAAATCACAAACTGATCTCGACCACTCAGCTTCGCCAGACAAATTGAGTGGTTTAGATCACGTTTCCATGGGACAGTCAGGTATAGGCGTGAATACTAGCCAACCACCTACACGCCGGACCAAACGTCCAAGACCGACCAAGCTTGGTAGTCTCGAAATGCACGCCTTGAAGGTGGCATACCGCGCCCCTTTAAGAATCCTTTGCGGCATAGGATTTCTGTCGCAAATTGATCTCATCCACTCAATTTCACTGGTAAATTCGAGTGGCCTAGATCAAACCTTCGTGGGAAAGTGAAGCATGGACATGGACATCAACATGTCGTCTACACGCATGTCTACCCGGTTCTCCATGAAACTCCACCCATGCTTGGATTCGACCAAGCTGAAGGAGTACACTCGCGCACCTCCTAAACCCTAATCCGAGGGTCGCAGATGTGGGTCGCAAGTCATCTCGTCCATCCAACTTCTCCAGCTCGGACGGACGGCCTAGGATAAGAGTTAGGTGACCAGTGAAGTATCACCGTGATCACCGTCTGCCACTTTACCACACCATGTGGTCGGCCAAGGGAGGATTTGCTAGCGCAGCCTCCAAACCCTCACGTGAAGTAGGCAGGGCATGGTGCTCAACAGCGATGCTTCATATATGCCGAATACATTCGATGCATAACATGCATAGAATACACACGATACTTTACAAGTATCGACTTCCTAAATAATGTAGTTATTTAACTAGCATTACATGCTACCTTCTGTGGGTCCCACGATCTACAACTCGAGATATCAATCATGTCACAAACTGGGGGATACATACTGGGGTATTGGTCTAGCAATTTACAGCGTACAGCGTGCAACGCGCCATCACAAGAACGTGTCAGGAAGGCATGGACGGTTAGTGATGATGGGAGAAGTGGGCAAGATTGATCGTGTGACACTGACACACCGCTCCACTACTCCATCACTCCACTTCCTACGAGAGATGTGAATAAGGCTCAAATGACTTGTATAAATAGGTTCTCCTCCCTATTTCCAAATGAGAACACAACACATGAACCAAGTGTTAATACAACACGTATTCAAACACCCAGAGCCTGCTTGCATTAATCGTAAGCATGTTCACCTTTCTGTTACAAGTCATAAACAAGCCTACACCTTCACAATCTCAACACCTTCTTCGCTTCCCTCCCTAAGATCAACCACATCTCCTTCACTTTGTGACCGAAACAAGTCTGGAACGACCATTTCTCGGTTTAGTCCAGAATTATATAGATTGATCTCTCGAATCAAAAGCACTCCCGTGCAGTGCATTTGTTTAGGGTTTAGATTCACTTCTCATCCACACACCCCAAATTACCAAAACCAGCAGAAGTAGTTTACACCCATAAATAACACAAGTGGTGAATCTTCATGGAATATCTCTAACTGTTGCTCAAGTTGCTGCTATTGCTCGAAGACCCGACGTGAAAGTTAGGCTGGACAAAGTTGTGGCTCATGATCGTGTTTCTAAAAGTGCTAAATGGGTTTCTGATAAAATTTCTCCTGGAACTGCTGATAAGACCAGTGATCTTCGAACTGAACTTATTCGTTTCCTCAATGCTAGATTTATTGGGAAAGAATTTCTACCATCAAGTTATTCCAAGATCGCAATGCTCGTTCGAACAAATACGCTTATGCAAGGGTACTCTGGAATAAGGTGGAAGGTTTTGGAAGGCATGTCAAAACTGATGAATGAAAATTTGATCCCAAAAATGCCACTAAGGGGTACTGTTACCGCTTCGGGTGATGTCGTTCTATTATCTTATGTTTCCAGATTACTTAACGGAAGGCATAAATCTCAAGTAATGACTCCAGAAGGTAATGTTATCACCTCCTTGAAGGCTTTGAAACGTGTATGTATTCCAGCTCCATTCGAGTTACAAGATAAAGAAGGTCTTGCTCTAGTTAACGGTACTGCAGTCGGATATGCAGTATCTTCCACCGTTTAATTACTTGGACGCAAACATTTTGGCGCTCTTGTCAGAATTTTTATCTGCGTTGTTCTGTGAAGTGATGCATGGGAACTCAGAATTTATTGATCCTCTTACTCATGAACTTAAGCATCATCCTGGTCAGATTGAAGCATCGGCTATCATGGAATTTATTTTACATGAGAGTGATTACATGAAACAATCTGAAATCAAGAACAAATAAAATCCACTTACTAAACCAAAACTAGACCGGTATGCCCTTAGAACTTCACCGCAGTGGCTTGGACCACAAATTGAAGTCATTCGTATGGAGACTCATTCAATCGAACGAGAAATCAATTCAGTTAATGACAACCCAATGGTTGATGTTTCTCGTGATCTTACACTTAATGGAGGGAACTTCCAAGGTACCCCGATTGGGGTTTCAATGGATAATCTTAGAATTTCTCTTGCAACAATTGGTAAACTCATATTTGCTCAATTCTCTGAACTGGTTTGTGATTATTACAACAATGGTTTGCCATCAAATCTAAGTGGTGGTCCAAACCCAAGTTTAGATTATGGGTTCAAAGGTGCAGAAATCGCCATGGCTTCTTACTGTTCAGAGATTCAATACTTGGCCAATCCAGTTACTACTCATGTTCAGAGTACTAAACAACATAACCAAGATGTGAAATCTCTTAGTTTGATTTCAGCAAGGAAGAGTGTAGAAGATATTGAAATATTGAATCTCATGTCATCCACTTACATGGTGGCTCTATGTCAAGCAATCGATCATCGACATTTGGAGGAAAACATGAGAGAATTTGTTAAGCATTTTGTGCAACAAGTAGTGAAGAAAACTCTTTACAGTGACGAGAATGACAAATCATTGCTCGTATCTCGTTTCTGCGAGAAGAATCTCATGCAAGTCATTGAACACCAACCCGTGTTCTCTTATCTTGAGGATCCTACTAACACATATTATGCGCTTTTACTTCAACTGCGCGAAGTACTAGTGGCCAAAGCACTTAACATTTGTCCTTCCAAAGATGGTGAACAAGAAATTAGTGAGGAAGATAAGTACTTGATTTTTGAGAGAATTCCAGTCTTTCAAAATGAACTGAAAGCAATCCTAGGTGATGAAGTAACTAAGGCAGAAGAGAAGTTCAGCAAAGGCGACTTCAAAATTCCTAACAGAATCAAGAAATGCAGAACATATCCGATATATCAGTTTGTCAGGGTCCAAGTTAGAACTGAGTTATTAAGTGGTGGGAAGAAAATAAGTCCTGGAGAAGATATTGAAAAAGGTTTATGAAGCTGTCAATGAAGGTAAACTGGGTGATGTTTTGAAGAAATGTTTAGCATTCTGGGATGGATATTCAGGTCTGTTTACTCCAAGGCCAAGTTCGTCATCACCAGCATGTAACAATCCCGAGTTCTGGAGCTGGTTTAACAAGGCTAAAGCCTGCAACAAGTGGTAGGGGATTCTGGACCCTCTATAACTTGTTCGCGTTTGTTAGTTTAATTGTTTTCTCTTTTGATCAACTTGTTTCTTTCATTGTGATGAATTTGTAATGGAGTATGTAGTAGCCCATCTGATCAGTTAGTTAAGTTGGCTAGAACATCTAGGTTATTTGGTCTGTGGTGTGGTGTGGTGTGGTGTGGTGTGGTGTAGTGTGTTATTTCTTTGGATATAATTAGGAGTCAGCTTCTGCTTAGAAGAAGCTAGGTATGTACATTTGATTTCTATAAATATAAATAAGTATTGCTAATGATTTGTATTCAGCTTCAACACATCTTGAAAATGTGGGCTGCTTCTTAAAAGACCATGGGGAAAAACCGAAGAAAATATAGTATCCACTGGTTGAATTTCTAGTATCATGGCATCCAGGCCCGTCTGAATCAACACATCATCAAAAATAAAACGGTCCGCGAGTTATAACCCCAAAGATGTCACTATCCATCCACAAAAAACCCATCAAAACAAAAGTAACACAAAAACCCCATCAAAACAAAAGTAACACAAAAACCCTAAAGAATTTGATGAAACCAATTTTGAAATTTGGGGTTTTTGTATCAATTTTTAAAAATTTGGAGTTTTAATGGATCCCAACATTTGAATGGGGTTCTAGTACAACAAGTTTGGTCACCTTGGGTTTTTATGACTAGTTCTGAAAATAATATGCCTCATTGGAATTGAAAACGTTTTCAAGTGAAAACCGCCACTCACTTTATTAATTTTGTTTCTCAATCTAGTAATATAAATGTTGCATGCATGTGTATACCCAAAATCGTACTCCAAAATGATACAACCGCATGCTTAAGGGCAATTTGTATGGAAATGGCCAAATAATTTTTTTTGTTGAGCCAAGTTGATGGGAAAACATGTTTTTCCACTATAGTAAATGCACTGGGCGGGCTAAAATAAGACGCGCGGATTAAGTACAACCGCAGGCGGGGGAATATAATCTGCTGGCGGGAAAACATAAACCGCTAGAGGGTTATCTTAGACAGTGAACATATACTTTTTAATGGTCACCGGAACGGCTAGTTTTTCTACCCTAATAAATACTACTCGAGTTTGATCTCCCAAATTCACAATAATCTTTCATCCAAACAATCTATTCGAAATTTGAATTGCTTTCAATTTTGAACCATGAATCCTGATTTTGGTTCTTCTAAAAATGATATGGAGATGGATGAAACCTTGTACGAAGAAGAGGAAGAAATGTAAATAAAGATTTTGCATCAAATGGATGAAGATGCAATTCAAGATAGAAGGAGGAAATTTTTTATGTTGCAATTACAATCAGGGATAATACCAAAGCCTTTAGAGCCATATGAAGTTATGACCAGAAGATGGACGTGGAGAGATCAACAATTTTACCACGACAACATGATGCAAAATTACTTTAATCATGGATGTGTCTATTGCGATGAGGATTTTTAGTGTCGATTATGCATGTGCCGCAACTTGACGCAAAGGATTATTGCCGAGCTTTGTCAGGTACAACCTTTATTTAATTATCAGTTTGATGCACGACATGTACGAGGATTTAGTCCCAAAAAAATGGTCACTTCCACCCTCTATATACTATGTTATGGGTTACCAGTGGATTCTACAGATGAGTACATCTGTATGGGCAAAACAACCGCATTTAGGTATCTCAAATTGTTTTGCGAAACAATTGTCGAGCATTTTGGTCCAACTTTTTTAAGAAAGCCTACTCAGGAAGATGTTTGAAGAATCACTGCTGAAAAAAACCGCGAGTGGTTTTCCAGGAATGTTAGTTAGTCTTGACTGCATGCACTGGATGTGCCATGCATGCCCGGTTGAGTGTGAAGGTTAAGATAAGGGTCATTATACTATCTTAACCTTCAAATAACGATATCATCGTTTTGCATAAGTCACCACTGTTTGAAAATCTTAAGCATGGGATCGCACTGTATTTTAATTTCACTATCAACGGTCATGACTACACTCAGGGGTATTATCTAGAAGACGAGATCTATCCAGAATGGTCAACTTTGGTTCCAGCTTATAGTCAGTTAGGCTTTAGATCGACGACTGCGAAGGATATGAAGTACTTTAACTGCCAACAAATGGCTCAGAGAAAAGATGTTGAACACGGTTTAGGCATACTGAAAAGGAAGTTCGTCATCATAGTTGACCCGACACGCTTTTTTGATCTTCAAGAAATGAGAAAAATTATGCTAACTTGCATCATTCTGCATAATATGGTTATTGAGAAAACCAGACGTGACCCAACTTGGACTAGTTTTTCAAACGAAGAGGCCGAGACTTGTGGTGCAACATGGTTATCCGGGAAGAGAATATATATTTTCCACTGACAGAATCCAAAATCGGGGACTCTATGGCATCTAGGGTAATATCTAACTAGGCATCTTTGGGCGATAAAATTAGCAAGGGACGATGCAAGGGGGCGTCAAAACCAGGGAGGCCGAGGCTAATAGATGTTGTTTTTCAATTTCATGTTGTTTATTTTAATTATATGTAATGCAATGAGACTATTTAAATTAATTGATAAGTTAAGGAAATAACATTTAAATTAAACTTAACTACTAAATAAAAATTAAAATTAGCTACCTCGTCAGCAATGGCATTGTCTTCCTCATTCTCATAATGACCAGGTTGTTCAGTGATTTGTTGTTCCGCCTTATCCATACAACATATTGTTGTGCATTTATTGTTGAAGTGTTCATGAATAGTAGCTTGTTCATCTTAAAATCCTTGTAGTGTTGTTCTCGAGAAAGACGATTTTTTTCGAAGTTGTCTTATTGCCAAGCCTCGGCCCTGCTTCTATCTTGTTCTACCTTCTCCTTGAATTCCTTGAACTCAGGATATTTGAACTCGTTTGAACCTCCTTCTAATACTCTTTAGGATGCGTCTCTCGCTGCTTTTTCGGCTTTTTGACTTCCTCCTCTTTATCTCTTGATGTTGGTGTTTACGTCCAAATTGGTGTTTTGTTGTTCCTGACTACTTGGAGACCCATCATATTTATACATTTCCTTCTGGTGAGGAAGCAAGCTCATGCACCGTTTTGAAAATCCTGCGAGATCGGACCATGTGGTGATCTTGCAAGGACTTGATTACCTTCCAACAAGTATGTATTAAACTTGTTAAGCACCTTCAGAATGTTGTAACAAGATTCGTGTTGGAAACCAGTTTTGTTGGATCTTTGCCGCTCTTCCCAACATTTTCGTTACACATATTGGTTCAATTTCACCACTTTTTTTGGAGGGCCACATTTGCATGATCAAAGCTACGTAGGCACTAATGTCTTTGCTAATTGCATGAAAATGATGAGACAACCCGTCGGCATCACAATGATTGATGTTACCGGTTCTTCAGAAAATCTCTTTAAAAAATTTCCATAAAAAATATTTTGTTTCTTGTGAGCAATCATTGATTTGATCTACTGTAAATAATACATAATTTCTACAAATTGATTCGTCGTCAGCCAAAGTATAATTGACACCACGAATTCTAATACCTCTTGCTTGAGATTGTTGCGTTTGTTGTTGGCATTGTTGCGAGAGGGATGCCATATTTGTTAGAAAAATGGATTATTTGAATTTTTTCTGATAGATTGGGATGGTATGAGTAGTTGTGTGGAAAAACAAGGAAAAAATGGTATTGTGAATGATATGAAATTGAGAAATTTAGAGGTAAAGGTGTAGAAGGTGTGAATTTTAAGTTTGAAATGAGCTGAATTTATAGTGGAATGAGTGAGAGTTGTTGGATGGCTGGACTGAGATGTGGCCTTTGGCTTTTGATAATCAACCGCTGGGGGTTATCATAACCCGCGCGATTTTCCTTCAGCCACCATCGATTTTTCTTCGCCCGCGAGGTTGTAAATGAGACGCGCATCTCATGTTGGTCAACAATGTACAAACCATCAAATTTATTAATTTGGAAACCCGTTTTTAACATTTGTTGAGTCTTGACAACCCGTTTTTAACATTTGTTGAGTTCATAATAGGAGCAAAATAAATTTGTTCATTCCATAAAAAAATGCTCCAAACTCGAGTGTTTGTGTATCGAGACATTCATCTAGCTAGATGTATGAAGTAGGTTGCATTTCTTAACAAGGTTCTTCTCGAATTTGACGACGTCATCACAATCAGAGCCGGGCTCCATAAGTCCTTAATGGAGCTACGTGGCTTTCTCCCGGACACAAAATTTAGTACTCCTTTTTCAACGACAAATCATTTCAGAAAGTTTAAACCTAACAGTCCACTTCTTTCTAGTTCAACAATACACAAAGATGGCCGCTATAAATGCAAATTTCAATTCGTCATACCAATTTTTCTTCACTCTCGATTTTGATTTCTCCACCACCGCCTTGTTGTCTCTGTTCAAGAACTAACAAAAACTGAGTCCTTCCTACATTTTTAATCAATGGCGACCAGTATTTCGTAAGATTTCTCAGTTTTTCTTTGTGGGTTTTCTAAAAAATTAAGCAAATTGTGTTTTAATTTGTGGGTTTTGCTTCAGAAATGTTCAGGTGGAGGCTCTGCCACCGGCGCTTGATTCTACTTCAGAACCACCTTCTATTTTTGATGGAACAACAAGGTTGTATATTTCTTACATCTGCCCTTATGCTCAGCGTGTATGGATTGCCAGGAATTGCAAGGTTAGTACTCTTTGTAAACCCTTGGCGGCTTCTCGGAAATTTTAACGAATTTATCTGAAAAAAAATGTGTAATTTGTAATATGTAGGGATTGCAAGAAAAGATCAAATTGGTAGCAATTGATCTACCAAATAGGCCTGACTGGTACAAGGAAAAAGTGTACCCTCCAAATAAGGTGACATTTTTTTTAAGCACAACATGCATTTTAAGCATCACTTTTAGGTGTAAATTGAGGTATTTGGCAATAAGTGGCCGGTTTCGGTCACGTATGCTTTGAATTCTCTTCATTGATTTTGTTTCTTTAATATCCTGCTAATTACGAGAATCGCAAATTATAATCAGGTACCAGCGCTTGAGCATAATGATGAAGTGATAGGGGAGAGTCTTGATTTGATCAAGTATCTTGATACCAACTTTGAAGGACCTGCACTTCTCCCTAACGTAAGTTATCAATCTGTCTTTGTCGTTGATTGCTAAATTTGTTTCTGGCTTTCAAGTTTGGGCTCTTACGAATGTTTTGAAAATTTTAAAAGGACCCTGCCAAGAGAGAGTTCGCAGAGGAATTACTATCCTACGCAGGCGAATTTAGTAGCAGTGTGATTGGCTCGATCAAGGGAGGCACATACGTTGGTAAGAGTGAACCCTTTCCATATTTATGTATTTGATTTCAAAATGGAAAAAAATAAAGGACATTAAAGAGTAGGAAAGGAACTTGCAGCATAGATAAACTAACTTTACATTGTAATTTATGGTTGACTTGCATTAGGTGCTCCCTTTGATTACCTAGAGGCAGCGCTCTCCAAATTTTCTGACGGGCCTTTCTTCCTTGGTGATTTCAGTCTGGTAAAAGCAAAACTTGGACCTGAGATTTATCATTTGCTGAATCCTTGTACTTCTGTTGAATCCTTAGTTGTTGGGAAGCACCATCATTATGCTACACCAGCCAGTTCTTTATCATTCTTGTAGCTTTTACCTGGTAACTAAATATGAAATTCGAATGGAAAATCCTTGATGTGTCAGGTGGACATAGCTTATGTTCCATTCCTTGAAAGGTATCAGCCCTTACTATTGGATGTTAAGAAGTATGATATCACGACAGGAAGGCCGAAGCTAGCATCATGGATTGAGGTTTACTCAACTCCCCATTTTAATTTGCATCTTCTTTTGTGCGTTTTGTCATTTGATGCGTCAGTGTCATGGTTAATTGTATCGTTATGAAAGGATAAATTTTGTCCACACCCACGTCTTACACTCTTTTCAGGTAGTAATATTGCGGCAAGTTTTACAAATTGAACGATCAATGTTACCCATCTGTAGCTAAAGTAAAGGCTTGTATTATTGTTGAGATAAATTGTTAAGCTACTTCTGAAATGTATAATAGGTACCTTTGATTTCGACATTGTGAAGCTAAAACAATGTTATGATTTTGCAGGAGTTGAACAAAATCGAAGGTTACACACAAACCAAAGTTAATGATCCTGCAGATATAGTTGCAAACATGAAGACAAAATTCTTGGTCAGTAATCCCACTCATCCTTTACTGCATTGATCTGTTGTCAAAATCTCGTAATCAAATCTTTAGCTGTTTCATTAGGCAGCAGCTAAAATTCTCTCTTCTTTTATTTCTGCAGGGCCTTTGAATACTATTCTATGATTGGAGATCACCCTTCATCAAGTCTTTTTCACTTCAACGTGTCTGAAAATAAAAGTGAAGTGTTGTATTGCTATATCTAGTTGACATAATCAAAAGAACTACATAAATGCGTATGTATTTAGTGTTTTGAAGTTATAAATCCATCTCATAATAATAAAAGACAAATTACATGGTTGAAAGCTATTCTCTGGTTCCTTCTGTCAGTATTAGTAAGAAACAGTGAGACCTGAAGCCTGAAGGGAAAAATTCTACACATGCGCGGCAATATGACCAATGAGAAGATGATTTATCATGTAATTGAAGTTCGTAGTCAATCATTACCTTTGCACAAATTTTTTGATTAGATTTTTTTTCTGTTTTATTGTTAATTGAGCCCCAGGCCTGGAGAAAATGCATGTTGCTGCAAAAGAATTCGTCAGAGAAATGCAGCAGTTGCATTATCCATTTTCCCTTGAACCAGGGGTCCATTTTCCCTTGAACCAGGGGACCCAAAATCCTGAGACCCTTCCCCTATTTCGGTCCTTGGGGTAACCCATGTGCCCTGTCCCACATCCCTTGACACCTGATTCCGTCCTGATATCTGGGCAACTACCCTGATCCATACAACTGAATTTTATTGTTACAGGACTCATGAGAATCAGATTCTGGAGAGGCTTTTTAGAGAGAAATACAAGGGAATTCTAGTGTTGACCATCTATTTCTTAACCATGAAAAGCCTTACAAAATGAGTGTACAAGAGATGTTCAAGTTGTTCTTTCTTCGTTTAGACATTTTAAAATTTCTTTTATCAGAAGAGATGGTAACCACATTGCTGATGCCATCTCTAGGAAAGTTAGAATAGATAAACTTTATGTGGAAGAGTATACTGACTTTTCCCCAGATTGTAAATTTATTGTCAAGAAATGGAAGAAGAAAGAGAACAATGGAAGAAGAAAGAGAACAAGAAGAAACTGACGAAGAAGAAGAATCAAACAAGAAATAGTTTTTCCCTCTTCACTGACTTTTCCTTCTTTTTGCAATACTTGTATATGTGTTCTTTTGTCTTTTGTTCTTTACATCTTTGTAATCTATCGTCGCCAACTCTTTCAACTTCCAATATCTCTCAATAGAAGCTCCATTTCTTTTGGTTTACCTGTATATGTCAGAAAAGCAAAATTTTTTCACAATAACATACAATCGATCAATAAACAATTCATTTTCAGTCTATGCGTAAATCTGTCAGGTGGGAGCAAATAACACATACTTAAGTGTTTGTTATTTGCATTCCCATACTTGCCTCTGTTATTTGCTTCCAAATGAAAGTTTAAGCATTTATCTCTTAATAATAATATCATATGTTATCACATACTTACTGTTGTATGTCTATGCATCAATTTCGCAATCGTGTGGCCATTTACCTGCAGAATTTCGCTATTATACATGTTATCAGATATATCTTGGAATTTCGCAATCGTACTTGCATTATTATTTTCTTATGTGGTCTTATTTTGCCTTCCTAAGTAAAGGTCTTATTTTTCCACCCCTTGTCTTTGCGACAAAATCGCAGGTCATCTTTACACTTTCATGTAATGACCCATTGATCTTGTTTTATCATTTTCTTGTATTATTGCCTCAGCAGGATATTTTTCATGCGACAATATGACATGCCTAAATATTCTTGCGAACATAAAGCCCCATGACATTGCCGTCTTGCGACGAAACCGCAGGACGTCATTACACTTTCGTGTACTAACCCATTGATCTCGTCTTATCTTTCTATAGTATTATTGCCTCTGTAGGATCATTGCACAAATATGACAATCCTTGATACTCCCGTGAGTAAAAAGCCTCATGACATTTACGTCTTTGACACTTATCATCTCCCTAATGGAGTGTGCCGTCCTTATCATCCCTCTGGTTGCCCCTTCAAGGAGGCGTACCTCTACCATAGAAGGTTGTCTCCTCCCATCCGATTTTAACAACAACTAGTTGTTTTCGCGGCCTCTTATCCCTTCGCCGATACGGCTCATGGTTACAAAACCGCACCCTAAGTGGGGTTTTCTTCGGACCGAGTGCATCATAGCCAAGACTTGCCAAGAATGGCCAGGTACGCTCCAGATGTAACACCCGTCCCAATTTTAAGGGTATTTTTGCCTTTTATGAGAAGGGTAATTTTGTAATTTTACTTTAAAGGGCATTTTAGTAATTTAGACCTTTTATTTTATTACTTCATGGGAATGAACTTATGTTTGTGTTGAGTTGAATTAGAAAAGTAGTGGGGAGACATAAAACAAAAAGGAATAATTATAGGTTATCACTTTTGACTTAATATTATTATGGTGATTACTTAGTCTTGAATTAGTGTGTTAGTACTGGTTAGGTAACACTAATGTGGACTTTAGAAAAGAATTAGTCAAGTGTGTTATGATAGGAAGGGAAGAAAACAGTTTTAGCTAACTATTTAAGTAGGTCACGTGGGAGGACTTATTGGTGGGAAGAAATATTTTCCATTAGCATTTTAATGTCACACTTGGCTATGGGTGAAAACGTGTTTAATTAGGTAAGAAACATTTTTTCAACTTTTATTATTAAGTTCATGTCGTTGTCATCATTTGATAGGCTGCTAGCTATCAATAATTGAGAATCTTAATTCCTACCTTTGACCAAAATTATTAAGCATGTGTACTCAAAATTAGGTCTAGCTCATCCATACAAAGATGCGACACCTATTTATGCTTAGTACAAGGCAATAAAATTCTTCCTCTTCACATGCATTGAAAATCTGACTTTTGAATTTCAAACTTAATTGTTGTATATTCCTTCTCACCAATTTGGTGTAAATATATATTACAAAGGTAGGGAAACAAGCACGCCTTCAAAAGAAAAAGAAAAAGAAAAGTAAAGAAGAGATAACAGGCGTGAATGTCGGGTAGAGAAGAAAAAGAAAGAAAGAAAAAAGGAAACTTTCATCATGTTCCCACTTAATTAATTAAGTGTTCACACTTAACTTTTCAGCATGTTTTGTTAAGTTTTTGATTTTGTGTTGACACTAGATAAGCTATGATTGGAAGTTTTGGTTTAGTAGAAATGAAAATTTCCTAATTAGACTTCTAATAACTCTACTGTTCACTCAAGGACTTCTAACAACTCTACGGTTCACTCAAAGACTTTTGAACAACTTTATGTCACTATTGATGGTGTGCTAGTTCAACGAAATTTTGTTAACGAAATCTTTGTATGCATAATTAACTTTGACCGAGTTTTCATTGGAATTAACTTAGGATTATACTGTAATCTTTAGTGCCAAATATCGTGACACCATTCGTTGATAGTTGTTAGGGTTTAATAAACTTTTAACTATATATACTCGTATCAACCAAGAGGAGTTGCTTCGGGGAAAAAATTTTCATTAGTGTTGTAAGACGAATATTATTGGGTGGCCCACCATTTGCCTCGAACTATCCAGATTTCTCGAGACTTAGCTTTAGCTAAATTAAGTCTTTGGATTCTTAATCTGTAATGATTAAGTTTTATCCCCTAGTTGACACATATAGGCCAACGTGTCTAATTCTCAGTCCTTCTAATATCTTATGTTCAGGCTATAAATAGCCGAGTGGTCTTTCCACTTTACTAAGAAATAAGAATGGAAGTCCCCATTTTTCTCTTCTTTACCTTGTGTTCTCTTCTCATTTCATTTGAATATTACGAGTGAGAGAGACAAGTTTATAACTTTAATTATGTAGTTTAGATCATGGGCCATGGAAGATATGTAATCATGTCTTCACTAACACGAGTAATACAATAATTAGCGTTTAGGTTAGAATAAACATAGAAGAAAAGAAAAGGAGGCAGTACCATTTTCCTTTCCTTCGAGAACTATAAATGGTGTTTTTATTTTATCGGTGTCATTCCCATCATCGTTTCGGTATGGAATTGAGGTAGGTGCAACATAATCAAAAATTCTTTTTATTTAAGTTTATTTTAATTAAATTTATGTTTGCAAGTTTTCATTAATATATGGATGATAATCGATGTTGTGAGAATGATTATGAATGTTGGGTTGCGGTCCATAGATTGTGATTCTTAAAAATTATTTATGACAGGATACGAGATATCCTTGGGAATTGTTTTGTTTCCTAAACCCGCATGGGGCTCTCTAGGGCGAGCAGATTGATTGAATTTATTGTTGTTTATGGATGTGGTGTTTCCATGTGTTTACGGTGTTATTAATCATGCTAGTTGTTTTAAAAGCAATTGAAAAATATTTTGTTGCTTCTTTTCCTACTGGGTGTCACAACTCACGTCGTTTCATGACAAAAAAATTCCATATTTTATGACACCACAAGGAGCTAATGGCGGAAAAGCATAGAGATCGGTTTTGATACTTTTATTAGTAATTTGCATAGGATTTATGGTTGACAATTTGTAATAAAATATAATCAAACTATTTTAGACGATTTATGGATTATTTATTGATTATATTAATAGTTTAGAGATTATTGGGTTGATGTATAACTAAAGAAACAATGCTTTGTTTAGAAAATTCTATTTTATTGAATAATGAAAATTTCTGAATCATGTCAGTTTGACTGTTTATTATAATTATTCTATAATACAGTTTTGTTTCATATTTCTGTGGTATATGTAAAACTATTTCAAGATGTATGTATAAAAATTTCAGATTTTTCTTAGTTCAGGCATATTTTTAAAACAATTGTTTCTCACTGTAAGAAATTCATACGTTTTCTGACAGATTCAACTATATTGAAGTATTCTTGTTTTTAAAATTATTTTAATGCCTGTTTTTGGCTTTGGTGTCTCTGTAAATTTTAAAATATTTCTTTTTCCTTTTTAAAATGGTCAACTAAACCTGATTTGGAGTTGTGAGTGATTTTATACGATTTTTATGAAATGGACTATCTTTGTTTTTCTTTTCTGCAGTTCTGGTCAACTACACACGTTTGACTGTGGTTATAGGATACCCAACTCATTTAAAAATCCTGAATAATTTACTCCTAATAGTATTTACAGTATAGATTTTTTCTGTATAACATCCGAAATTTTTTGGAACTCGCATGAAGCCTATGAAATTCTAGTAATCCACCTTGGTCTGTCTTCAGTTTTACAATTTGGGGTTGAAATCGATTCTTATTAATTAATCTTAAGACTTGAACAGTGTTAGTATTTTTTATTTGAGAACCAAATGTGTTTTTCTTCCGGCGGCTTTCAAATTATGTGAAATCTACGGTTTGATTTTCCAAAGTAATTTTCTAAGTATTCCGCTGCTATAAAAATGTTAAAACGGACATAATTAAATTAGCCCAAATAAATTAGTTTATGATCTTGGGCTTAGTAGCCGGGCCTCGGCTATGGTATCCAAGTAGCACTTCGGGTTTTCGGGCATGGGATCCGGGCCCTGAAAAATCGAGGTGTTACACCAGATTCCCCAGGCACTCTTGGCTCAGCCGTGTACCTCGGCGCCTTGATAAATTTCTGCACTCCTTAGGATAGACCTTCTCACCTTAGTCGTCCAAACTAAATCATAAGCTTAGGATGAAAATCCAAGGCGCCTCTCTTGGATGGGATTTATTGACCCTAAATCTCCATGACCCAGGTTCCGGGGGTGGTGTAGCCTTTCCTTGAGCCATGCAATAGGTTCTCCTCTTCCGTGACACACTTTAGGTCTTACATTTGCCTCTTGCAAAATTTTATTTCGCGAACTAGGGTGTACGCCATAGTTGGGTTCCTCTTTCATTCTTTATTCATTATGTTGCCTTTTCTTCGGCTCTGTTACAGAAAAAAATATTTTTCAAATTTATTTTTACAAATTTTCTTTCTTTCTTTCTCTTCTCAATTTCATTCTTATTTCACATCTTAAGCTTCTTACCTTTGCTACCTTCTTCTTGTGCTTCTTTAAGTTCTCGCAAACTATTGTTTACTTTGTTTCGCAGAGTACTCTTTTCTTGCTTTGTGTTGTTACTACCACTTATACCATATTTTCGCAAAGATTTCTCATGATACACTACAATTTTCACACCATCTAGCTCATATTTTCCTCCCCCGAGCATATTTGTTATCGTGTAAGGACCTTCCCATTTGTTTGCAGAATCATCTTCGCCACTTCTCTGATAAGTTGGTTGCAAACGTAATACAAAATCTCCTCTGCGAAATATTCGCCGGTTCTTATTTTCAGCAGATATTGATTTCGAAGCACTCCCTTCTCCTCTATGCTTTACTGAATCTACCATCAGTCTTTCGCCTCTTTGATTTTCCCTGACATTGTGCTTTCAATTTTTATTCTTAGTTGCTATTTCTTCATATTTCTCCACATCAATTTCATGACACTTTCGCCCCTCAACCCAATCTCCTCTGATTATTTTAACGCCGCTAGGATGAGGAAACTTTATGCATTGGTGGAAGGTTGATGCTACTCCCAGAATTCCGTGCAACCAAGGTCGGCCAATTAGTGCATTGTACGGTGACTCCACGTCAACAACACAAAACATAATTTCAGGAAGATAATCCCTTCAAAGGAATTCGCATAGCAATCTCTCCCTTAGGTTTGTTCACAGTACCATTAAATCCATAGATCTTATAAGTCGAAGGTATCAAATCCTCATCCTTTCCTCCCATAGTTTTGTAAGCATGGTAGAATATAATATCTACAGAACTTCCAGTATTAATTAATATTCTGTTGATCGCCCACGAATTCTTAGCTTCATCATCTTCTTCATCACTAGGTTTCGGGTTGATCTCTAGCTTTACCACTAAAGGATTATCATGCATTCCTCCACCTTCAGGAATCTCTTCTGCTGTAAAGGAAATAGGTTGTTTCTGCTATTATTTTAGTGGTAAGACCTTCGTAATGTTCATAATTTCTCTATCATCAACATCCCTTGCAAAAACCCTGCTCAGAACATTAACATAAAAGTCTTATATTGTTTTGTACAAGTGTACAATAGAATTACGAAATAGGTTTTTTGCTTTCGCTCCCACTTCAATTAGAAATGTGTCTCCTCCCTTTGCTGCATTTACTCTGCGATCTTCTAGTGGAGGTGGTGGTAAAAGTTGTGGCTGTCTTATCAAAAAATGGTTCAGCTTACCTTGGTCTATCATTCTCAGGATGATTCTCTTCACATTTTGACAATCATTTGTTGTATATCCATGGAAGTGGTGATATAAGCAAAATTCATGACTTTTGTGAATAAAAGGTGGCTCATTCCCCATGTTCGAATGTGCTGGGATGTTTTCCATCAATATTATAGCTTCCCATATCTTTTCTACACTAGCATTTAGAGGAGGAATTTTTATTTCTTTCCATACTACTTTGTTAGTTCCATGTCCTATATGGTAATTGTATTTCTAACCTCCATAAGTTTCTTGTGGTTGGTCAAGTTGCTGAATCTTACTATTTCCTCCATGGCTATAGAATCTTCTTTCTCTTTCAAGCTCTTCTTGATCACGACTTCCCATTACCACCAGCTTATGTTGACTTTCGACCATCATCTTTCCCTGTTGTTCTTGAGAAGCGTTCGCCACTATGTTTGTTAACTTGGGTAATAAGCTTGCATTTGTTACCTTTGAACTTGTGTTTGCGACTGGGTATGACTCCATCTCACTTTGTTTTTACTCAAGAGAAATGTATTCATCTTGGTACTCTCGCAACTCAGTCATTGTAATAGTATTTTTGATTCTAAAGATTTGAACATACATTAGATTTTTTTGCGAACATTGCATTGATGAATGACAAAATTATGTATCTTTCATCCACAAGACCAGCCATATTACTACACATTGTCTTCCACCTCTGAGTTAGGTGCTTCAAACTTTCTCCGACTCTTTGTTTCAATCCAAATACATCTTCAATGCCCGGACGTGATGAGTTGTTACTTATGTAAGCTCCTAAGAAACCCGTTTGTAAATAATTGAAGGATGCTATGGTATTTTTTTGGAAGACCTTCAAACCATTTTAACGCTTCTCCCGTCAAACTTGATGCAAAGTATTTTCACAACACATCGTCATGGTTTTCCCATTGTAACATGCATCTTACGTAAGTTTTGATATGTTGGACTGCACAAGTTGTTCCATCGAAGATGCTAGTTAATGCAGGCAGATTGCATTTTGGTGGTCTTCCCCTTAGATGTACTTCATGTGTAAATGGTGTATTCGCAGCTTCTTCTATTTCCTCGTCCAACTGTCTCATGCCTCATTCTCTTCTGTTATTGAGCATCCATCTTATCTCCGCCAGCTCTCTTAGAATTTGTTCATTCACACCTGACCCTTGGTCCATTGGTCTCTTTAACCCTGCTTCTCTTATCATACGTTCATGCCTGTTTTGCCTTACGAAATCTTATACTTTTTCCTCATCATCCTTTGCTTGTCTTTCCCTGCGATTTTCTCTTTCACCCCTTACGTGTGTTCGCACATGATTGTGCCTCTCATTTTCTCGTTTCCGACCTTGTTCATTCCTCGCTACTTCTCTTTCTTGTCTTTCAATCCTTCTTTGTGTTCTATCAGTTTCTTCATTAATTTTTTCATTGTTGTGATGACGTTCGCGTCTTTTCTCTCGGTTATCATGATTGTTCTGGCGTATATCCTCCTGGAACTCTTGTTCTTCAACTTCCGCCCTCATCCTTATTCGTTCTCTTTCGCAAGCTATACGTGCTTGTACGGCATTATGTCTCTCAATTTCATCTTCAATTTCTTGTTGATTTCTTTGCACCTCTCTCCCATATAACATCCTCCTTCCTTCCTCCATGTTTTCTTTGCCATCTTGATTATTTTGTTCACGATGTTGTTCATTCCTCTGATATCTATTGTTTTTTTCATTATGGTAATTTTCTCCATGTTGAACATAACGATCTTCAACTATTTCTCTTTCTTCACGACATCCCTCATTAGGATTCTGTACATTTTCTTCAATATCCTCAGCAACACCCAACACAGGAGAATCTCGTCTTGCTTCTACTGATCTTGAGTTTGATCTTGTAGTACTTCTCGACCTTGTATTTTGTAGCCTTATATTTTCCATCTTTAATTCGTGATTTTGTCGTGTTAAATTTGCACGTTCTTCCGCCTCTAATCTCCTTTCTTTGAACAACCTCTGTCTTAACACCTCTAATGTTTCATTCTCCTCATCTCCATGGATTATTCCCTCTTCCACTTCTCTATTACTTTCTATTTGTCTCAATTGTTTTCTTTCTTTTATTTCTTCTGTTGAATCCATCTTTGAAGTGTGTACACTGACTCTATCATAATCGATGATTTTATCATGTACTGGTGCGCATTGAGTTGGTTTTTGAATCTGTTCTTCTCCATTGTTTCTTCCTCCCATCCTTGAAGATTCTCCAATTTCATTTATTTTTCTTCCAGCGATTCTTTTGCTTCTCCTTACCATCTTTTCAATTTTAACAATCTGTTAAAAACTACGCGAATTCTTCACTGTTTATTCCAAACTTTTTCAAATCACAATAACAATCTTCACACAAATTAATTTTTTTCTCAAATCTTCAGTCCCTGTTTCTAGCGCCAAATATGTAGTTGCAAGAATTCCTACAACCACACCCTAATAAGAATTCACAAATATCCACCCAAACTCCAAGATTAATGATCAAATTTGATTAACTTCTTTTAGGAATTTCTTACAAGAATAAAAGTAAAACAAGGAAATAATAATTACTCTAGATTTTCTCTCTCATATTTTGTTTCTCACCACTCTCCCAAAAGATCTCTCTATCTCAATTCTGCTTGGTTCTTTATATAGGGTATTACATAGTGGATGACAGCTAATTCAACCTTTATTTTCGGATCTGGCTTGCGTCATTCTCTCGGGGTTACAAGGTTTTTCTTCGCAGTTCTCTCAAATTTCGCAAGGTCTTCACACTTTCCTCGTGATTAGGATGATGTCATCTGCTACGTCATTCTTCAAGTAGTCTGCGGTGAACTTCGCACACACTTATTGGTTAAAACTTCGCTAAGATATTACTTCTGCGAGATTCTGATCCTACAGAAGCTATTGAAATCTTGAAGCTCATGTCATCCACTTATATGGTGGCCCTATGTCAAGAAATCGATCTTCGGCATTTGGAGGAAAACATGAGAGAGATTGTTAAGCATGTTATACAACAAGTAGTGAATAAGACTCTTTACAGTGACGAGAAGGATGAATCATTGATCACATCTCGTTTCTGGGAGAAGGAACTCTTGCAAGTCATTGAATACCAATCTGTGTTTTCGTATCTTGGGGATCCTACTAACACATCTTATGCACTTTTACTTCAATTGCGTGAAGTGCTAGTGGCCAAATTACTTCACACTTGTCCTGCCAAAGATAGTGAAGAAGATTAGTAAAGAAGATAAGTACTTGATATTCAAGAGAATTCCAGTCTTTCAAAATGCACTGAAAGAAACCCTAGGTGATGAAGTAACTAAGGCAAGAGAGAAATTCAACAAAGGTGACTTCCCAATTGCTAACAAAATCAAGAAATGCAGAACATATCCGATATATCAGTTTGCCAGGGTCCAAGTTGGAACTGAGTTACTAAGTGGTGGGAAGAAAATAAGTTTTGGAGAAGATATTGAAAAGGTTTACGAAATTGTCAATGAAGGTAAACTCGGTGCTGTTTTGAAGAAATATTTAGAATTCTGGAATGGATCTTTAGTTCCGTTTACGCCAAGGCCAAGTGCGTCATTACCAGCATGTAACAATCCCAAGTACTGGAGTTGGTTTAACAAGGCTAAAGCCTGCAACAAGTGGTAAGGAATTCTGGACCCTCTAATAAATTGTTCGCGTTTGTTAGTCTAATAATATGCTATTTTTATCATCTTGTGTTTCATTTTGATGAGTTTGTAATGGAGTATGTAATATCCCAGCTGCTCAGTTGGTTAAGTTCGCTAGAAAATCTAGGTTATCTAGTTTGTGGTTGGTGTAGTGTGTTAATTCTCCTAATATAATTAGGAGTCAGCTTATGCTAACTTTTGCTTTTATAAATATAAATAAGTATTCCTAACGATTTGAATTCGGCTTCAGCACATCTTGAAATTGTGAGATGCTTCTTAAAAGACCAAGGAAATAAACAAAAATAAACACAGTATCCACTGGTTGAATTTCTAGTATCATGATATCATGGGCCCATCTGAATCAACACATCATCAAAAATAAAATACCCCACTGGAACTGAAAACGTTTTCAAGTGAAAACTGTCACTCACCTTATTAATTTTACTAGTAGTGTTTTTGTTAGAGCACTACTCGGTCAAACTCGCATGCGTTGCTATCTCAAGCATGTTTGTCAATCTTAGTGATCAAAACTATATAGTCTTGATTTCTAGTCTACTATAGCTAAGGTCTCGGACTAGGATAGAAAGTGTAGTTGAGCTTAAGAACTCCATGGCGATCATCATACAAGACGAAGGACTACTCAAGGAACCACTGGATCATCATCGACTAAAAGTTATGTGGAGACTTGAACTTATCTATCACTCAAAAATATATCTACTCTATCTCCTATCTTGAGACAAAAGTCGGTTTACTATATAGACTAAGAATACGCATATGTGAAATTTCGAGCTGAGTATATTTTGCTTATCTATTTCTCGAAATGTGTGTTGGGAAAGCTTTCGCTTTATCCAAGTTCATCTTTGCCTAGTGACAAAAGTCATGTTATGTTTCGATCACTTTGGAAATCGCTCTGACAAAAAATAGTTCGTGAAAACAACTATATGACATCCTCTGAGAATGTTTTAATGATTGAAATGAGAGTTTAGACTATATAACCATTGGGGGATATAAACATTTTTGTGGAAACACATATATGTATAAGTCCTTAACACTTGAACCGAAGTTTGCGAACTTTGTTGATCAAGTGGAACCGGAACGTGAGAAGCAACTCAGTCCGCGAACTAGAGTAAGTTCTCGAACCTGAGAATATTTGCTGAAGTTGAATCTCAGGTGCAGTCCGCGAACTGACGGAAGTTCTCATCCCGAGAAATTCTGCTGGAGTTTATTAACTTCAACCGGTTAGCTTGAGTCCGTGAACTCAAGAGTTTATGTCTGAAAACGTTGTTAGTGAACTTATCTTAAATTACTAAGGAATTCTTTTGCAAACCGTGGCTTTATAGTTCATGATTAATGATTCGAGTGAATCACATCATTTTTTATTCAATTGTGTCTCTTGTAGTACTTGAGATCTCATAGCAATTGAACAACTCTCTAACTAGTTCATTTGAGTCATTTGGACTAGTTATGGTGAAGAAGAATATGGTTGATATGAAAGTTATCATTTTCTAACCATTTGGTTGACTAATATTGAACCAACCATTGTACACGTTTGGGTACGGTTACACAAACTAAAAACGTCAAGTACATGTGTATATGGCAAGCTAAGTTTTTGATTTAATGGTTGAGAGATGTTAGCTTGTATCAAATCAGGTTTTCATCTAACGGTGAATATTGAATGCTTTGTTAGTAATCTAACATTGATTGCAAACCCTAATTTGAAATACTATATAAGGGAGAACTCTAGCCATTGGAAAAACTAATCCCCACACATTTTTCTTGTATGATACTTGTTTTCTCTAAGCTAGATTCTGTGGATGGGGAAAAACGTGTCGTTGATTTTTCGGGAAAGTGGAGAGTCGAGCGAGTTGTCGAGACTCCTAAGCCGGGCAAGATGTTAATCCTCACACAGATACACCGCTGCAAAGGGGGTGCTTAGATTCGGGAAATCAATCTGTATGACTATGGCCTAAACCAAGACAATGGCCGTTCCAGAATCAATTCGGTCGCAAAAAGGGAGATGGGTTGATCTGTAGGAGGGAAGATGAGATTTGTGTGGGATCAGTGATGATCGAGGATTGTGGGTGTGTTGAAGGTTTATGCAGTATTGATGAACTGTTGATATCTGATAAGTTCTTAGTGATTGATGAATTCTTGAGGGTAGTTACTCGAGAAATTCAGTGTTGTACGTGTATTCGAGTGTTCGAATGTTAAAAAAAGCTTGTCCTTCAATCATGGATTCAGAGACTTATTTATACTGTTAGAGTAGTAACACCACTGACCCATGTATGTGTGACGGTTTCTTGAGTGGAAGAGTGGGAAAATGGGAGATCGTGGTAAAGTCAGTTCCACATCGTGTGGAGACTTGATTGATCGTGCACCCACTACTTTGATAACTCCTTCAACCGTTGACACGACTTACGCACATTTCTCGTCGTGGGATGAATCCACGTGCCGTAGACCGCCAGACCAAAACCCTAAGTGATATCCCCCCATTTGTGACGTGATTGATGTTTCACGAATCGTGGAGTCTGCGGGACAGACGTGTTTAGGTTAGTCAATTATTGACTGATTAGACACTGAGTCTAAGTTTGGTGAATCAAGCATGAATGGTGAATGGTCAGCGATTCATGGGTCGAACATGTAGTTTTTTGGAGAGATGTCAGTATGACAAGTTACTGACTAGTTGAGTGGTTGAGCAAGTATTGCCGCAAATTATAAGAATTCAATGAGAAACTGAGCAAGTATTGCTCAATTCACCGAATTATGGGATTTTGATGGGGAACTGAGCAAGTATTGCTCAATTCTCCAAATTTAAGAATTTGATGGGCAACTGAGCAAGTATTGCTCAATTCACCAAATACTGGAGAATTGTCGAATATGGAAAATTGTATTGACTAATATTCAGGCGATTGAGCAAGTATTGCTCGATTCAGCGAATTATTTACTGATGATGTGACCTAGTAAAATATTAATTAAAATATTGGTAGATTACCGAATATTGTTTAATTAATTTTAGATGTTGATTGATGAATCAACGTAAATTTATTAGTGTTCGAAATTGCTCAGAATGATGGTTTCACAGAGTGTTCATTCGAAACCCTAATTTTGGACAATCCTCAGTCAATTGAAGAATTTCCCAGCGCTCGAGTGAGCATGCACCAGGGTTCTCAATTTGATAGTTGGTGAAAAGTGATGATTAGATGGGGAGTTCACCATTTACTGAAAATCTTGATGGGTTCAGCATTAGGTGTAAATCCTAGTTATGAGAGATGGGACCGACCAAGAGAGCATGGGACCGGCTCCTGGTGGTCACGTGACCAAGTGTTGGTCATTTGGAGGATTCTCCAGTTTGGTTGAATCCCTGATTAGCGTCCTTTACTAGAATCGATATAGAATTCTCATACGGACTCGAATTTCGATGGTCCGCCCCACTATTCGATAAGGAAAAGCATTTCCTATCTCCCAACGAGGGAATATTTAGGTTTCGAGCTCGTTCGGGAGATGAAAACAACTCAAAAGTAAAACTCAGGAAGAATTCAAGAGGGACGGTAAAAGAGAATTTTGGGCCCAGTGTGAGCGATTGAGCAAATTATGTCAGAATTATGAAAACATGTGGACCGGCTTCGTGCAAGCCCTAGAAGTAACCTGGTCGGTCATGGAGGCATGCACGTGTTGCCATGATGTCCGTGTCTCCATACTGAGAGTTTCAGTATTTTCTGATGCGCATTTGAGCGATGTTGTGAATTTTCAGAAGAGTTTCATCTTGGTTGAGAATTCTCGACTTTTCGGTGGAATGAGCATGTATGCTCAATTCATCAATATTTTGAAAATATTAAAGTAAAATATTTTAATAATCCAAAATTTCTGTGAGGGGCTAGCCAGCCGTGTGACCATGTTGGCTTTTTGGTTTTGCGTGATTCGAGCCATATTTGAGAAAATATGGAGAAGTCGCGAATTTTGTTCAAACCCAGGAGTTTCACGAGTTGAGGGAAATAATAATAATGAGAAATTAGGGATTGCAAGGTGAGGGAACGACCATGGCTAGGGCATGGATGGCCGGCCAAGTTGCCTGGTCTCGCACACCTTTCCCTATTTTATTATTATTTTTCATGAATCCTTGAAGTTATGGAGAGTCCATGAAGTTTTGGAATAATAATTATAAAAATCTAAGGATTGTGAGGTGAGGGACCGGCCACGGCTTGGGCATGGCGGGCCGGCTAGGTTGCTCGATCTCGCACACTTCTCCTTATTTTATAATTTATTTGGTGAATCCTCCAAGTCATGGAGAACTCTTGAGTTTTTGCGCAAATTGGGAAGTTTTTGCCAAGATGGAGAACTCACCATGGGTTTGTGAAGATTGTGAGAAAATAAAGAAAATAATGGGGAAACATGGGATCGGCCATGGGCGCTTCCCATTATTTTATTGTTTATTATTTTCTCTCTCCTATTTTGTGGAGAACTCTCCATTGTTTCATGTTTTTGGATGCTCATTTGCACATCCGGGTGCTCAGTCGTGCATCATTGTCGAGTGCACTTGCACCATTTTTGTGGGGATTACTCAGTGATGGTCCAGATGCCCACTTATTGAGTATTTATTATAAATTCACGAGATCCAGTGGAGAATAATTCATGAAACTGAGTAATAAAAGTGAATAGATATTTCATTATTAACTCGTAGGATCAGATGCGGATTCAACTATGAATTCAGAATAATAAAACAAGCATTACCATCCCATGGGATCGTGGATTCGACCATAGAATCTGAGTAATTGAGATTTATCCATCACCATTTCATGAGACTAGTAGATTCGATCATAAAATCGGAGTAATGAGATAATATAATTGTTTCATTGCTATTCTATGAGATCAAGCCATGGATTCGATCATAGAATCAGAACAATCATTATTGCCATTCCATGGGATCAGGAAGTGGATTCGACCATGGAATATGAGCAAATTGTTATTGCCATTCCATGGGATCAGGCCATGGATTCGACCATGGAATAGGATCAATACTAGATTATTCTGGGAATTCAGTGGTGAATGTCACGGCAGAATTAATCTATGTGCAAAGTCAGGAGATGGAAAATCCTGAGGGTGCTCTCAGACACTACTAAGAACACCCGAGTCTATACACGTCGCTCTACATAGTCAGGATCAGTGAGTTTTACTGTCCTGAAGGCGTTGTTGCTCTCAATATGACGGAGAACCGCCCAATCTTTTTTCTATGTAGAGGGGGGTTGCTCTCATGTAGTCAGGGAACAGTGAGTATCACCGACGTCCTGAAGGCGTTAAGACCCCTCAACAAACAATTATGTAGGAGGACCGCCCAATTCTATTATTCTACATAGAGGTCACAATGAAATGTCAGGGATCGAACGCTCGGTTGGTAGAGGCTTTTCGAAAACATATTCATCATGGCTTCGTAAAATATGAATCGTCACACGCCTGAAGTTGTATCAGGAACATGCAGTATCATGATTTTATGGGTTTTCCCTTTGTTGAAAATCCACCATCTACATTAAGTCCCCTGCATAGTGGGGAACAGTCATGTTCTGCAGTATGCATTAAATGGTGATTTTCAGTCGACGAGGTATGGTTGAACTCGGTCTACAAAGGTAATTTCAGAATCCTCAATTTACTCTAATGGGATCATGTATGAGAAAATGTATGGATGAGAACTCTGATAGTAAGGTAGAGTGTCATCTCATGAGCGTGGAGAGATGAGGCACTGCTGCTTTGAGTGTCTAAAAGCTTAGTTATGGTCGATTTAGGATTTGGGAGCCCGAGCCCAAAAAGGGAAACCCGTGCTTATTAGGTTTTGGAAATAAATTTGATTTAAAAGGGAATAACCCTAAAAAAAAAATTTATTTTCCCTTGGCCGACCAATACTTCATCATCACCCCCACACCACGAGCAGCAACAGGAGAACTCAGCAGCACCACCGCCCGTCCGATCTCCGCTGGGCGTCCGACCACCGCCGGCCGAATTCCGTGCGGTGACAACAGGTGAGTTCGTGATTTTTTTTTCTTTTTCTGTAGGCTTTATGATTGATTATTGTTCATAAAATCCAAAATCCCATGGTTACATATGTATGTGAAGGATTTTTTAGAAAACGTATGTATATGCATGTTTGTTCGTTATTGGAGGAATGAGCAAAAAATCCCTAATATGAAAGAGATATGTTAATTTTTGAATAGATATGGTCTAGTTGCAGTAGCAAAAGTTTTGTTTATTAGGTTTCATGAAAACCCAAGTTCGTTTTTTGAAAGTATGAACTTTGTAAATACTTTTATAAACGTAATTTGTTCGTAAAAGTAGTAAATAATAATCCTTAGAGTTAAAGGAATTTTGAAAAGACCTGGAGTTCATATTGGATTTTATTTGAGAACTCTCGAATTTTTATTTGAAATATGGAGAACTCTACAAAAATAGGAAAGTCCCTGGTTCCATATACGAATGCTCGGTTGAGCAAAAAGTTTTTTTTTTTTGTAAATTACGTGAGTTATTGACTCACCAAATTTATTTTTATTTTATTTTTTAAAAAACGTGTGACTTATTCACGCTTTATTAAATAAAAATTGGGTTTTTTTAAAAATTCACAATTTATGAATTTGGTGAACTCACAGTGTACATGCGAATTCAGTGATTTTATAGCGTATGTATATACATAAAATCAGCGAGTGCTCACATATAGGGTTATGTGAATTACTCATGGTTTCTTGGAAAGTCAGTGTAGACTTTTGAATGATATGTTTTATGCTCAACTTTGCAGGTTTGAAAGAAATAGCAAGTTTTGGAGGTTTTACGTTGTTATCACTAAGTTCGTGAAATCGTAAAGAGGTGAGAATTGAGAAATACCATTTTTGGAGACATCAATTGTCAAATTTGCTTTAGTCCCATTGTGTTGATGAATTCATTTATGGATGTTGCAGCAAGTTTGCAAAATGGTTGAATCCCGTAGTGCTTCTAAAGATGATGTTTCTTCGAGAGAAGATGTTTCCACAGATACATCTTCCAGAGATGATGGTTCTTCCAGGAATGACGATACCGAGGTTTCCCAGGGGAAGAAGGAAAGTTCCAAGACTAAGAACATTCCAACTGCTAAGGACAAATTCTTCGTGTATTTGTATATGCCTGAAAAGCATCCTCTAGGATCTTCGTTTCGGTTACTGATAAATCCTAGGTGTACTACCCAGAACAAGTTGGTGTCTCCCCGAGCTGTGATTCGGTTTTGTTTGCACAGGAAGTATTTCGCAGCTTCTCAGGTGGAGTTGAAGCTTTCTCGGAGACCTATGATGCACTTCTCTGGGTGGTCAAGGCACATGTTAGGCCATAGCCGTGTGAGGGCCATATTGGCTAGTACTCAGCTGACACGATCCATTCAAGCTTCTGGATATTTGATCATCAATCATGATATTCCAGGTATGATAGCCCTGCTCGCCCGTTGGTGTTTCCCTACTCACATATTTATATGCAGATGGGGAGAATTCACCATTACTCTGGAAGATGTAGTTGCTTTGTTGCACCTTCTAATTACTGGTAATTTTCCTGACGAACTTTCGACAGATGAGAAGGAGGTATCTGACACATTAGAATCAAAGATGCACGAATTTAATGAGTCACATGCGTCTTGCTATGCCCGATGGTTATCACACTGGTGGCCAAGAGTACCTGAAGGCCGCTAGACAGATGGGGCTTGACCAGTGTATTCCAGGTCATCAAATGAATAAGACAGAGATTGAGTACCTGAAGGCTCATTTAGACTGCACCCACATGGAAGGAAATGAATATTTATTCCCATGTTATGACCGAGAAACCTTCGCAACTCCTGGTTATATAGGCTTTTGGCGTTAGCAACTCGAGTGTGTATATACGTTTGTAACAGACGTTTAGTCCCCTGTACGAGAGTTCCCTCCTCCTGACGTGGTTTCCGGTCGACCCAGGTTGAAGTATCTCCCTGGTAGTGATAAGAGGAAGACATCTCCAAATGCGTCACAAGTAAGTGCTTCTTCTTATGATTTCGGCCAAAGTATGCCAATCATATGCTAATCGTATTTCTTTTCTTATGATAGGGTAGTCGCGTTGTGAGACCTCAAATTGATGTAAACTCTTCAATCTTCCAAGAAAGTCCCCAGGTAGGAGAAGGCAGAAGTAAGACAACACATAGGATGATACCGAACAGAATACAGTCTCCTGCCGCTTCTTTGGTGAGTTGCTTGCGCTTTTCTTCATTGTTGCAACTTTATCATCCATGTAATTAGGATTTAAAAGAGTATTGCTTATTCATTTCAGAATTTTGCCCCATCGGTTATTGATGGTCTCCGTTTTTCTCTTGGTCGAACAATTCAGGATCCCAACACTGAGGAGGTTGACGTAAGTTTCCCCTTTTGCACTTGATAATTGTATTGTGCCTTTGGACGAATGAGTGACGATTGTTTGTTGATGTGGATAGGAGGAAATCACCATAGATAAGGAGCATGTTGATGAGGCACATTCCCCTTTGAATCATGAGAATATGGAGAGCTCTCGAAATCCCGAACCGAACGAAAATATGGAGAGTTCTCCGAATGATAATGCCAATGGAGGTTCCAACATTGCTGAATCCTCAAATGGTTTAGAGGCTCCATTAATAAGTGTTTCTCCTGTAGCCTATTCATAGAAGTATGATATTGCTGATTTATGCATGAATGAATGAGAACCCATATGAATATACGAGTAATTTTGCCGAGATATATCATCAGAAAATTTCAGGCTTCATAATTTATTAGAAATGCTGTAGAATTTTCGTCTGGAGTCGTATTTTCGATGTCCTCCTATGTATCTTCAAGCCCAGAAAATTTCCAAGCTTTATCTAAGAAAATTTTCGAATTTTGAGCATGTTTAGGGCCTGAAAAACGTGAAACAGTAAACTTTCAGGAGATATTCAGAACTTTTCCAGATCGCTCGTTGTGTGATGTTTTGGACACATCTCCTCGCTCGTTCATCCAATTGTCATGAAATTTTGATATGTTGTAGAAAACTTCCATACGAAGAGAATGACATAAACGCATCTCTATATTCCTTACCAATTACCCCCAGTTCGTCATTGAACATTGGGCAGCGTAAATTTTCCTCAGTTGAGTCTCCTTGAAAACGTGTTTCATGACTTTGATACTTCTTGAACATGTCATAATTGTATAATAAGTAACTTAGATGATGTTAGTTCACTTACTTTCTTAATCTTATGATTGCATTGGATTTCCACACCTGAACCATCCTAATCCCATGTAATCTTCGCATTAGGTACCGAACGACGAAGTTGGGAATCATGGATCCACTAATGATAGCTTGGGAAGTCCCGGAGTTGTTGGCAATGGAAATCCTATATGTGCACCTCCAGGTTATGAAGTTCTAGTTGTTGATGCAGGGGAGGTGGTGGAAACCCCAACTGAGCCTCAAATGGTGGAACCCGAATCGAGAACAGCGGAAACTGCTTCGTCTGAAGTGATCTCCATGATTGTTGATGCTGATCCAGTAGTCGAGAGGCGTATGATAGTGCATGAGTATCCTAACGCATGGATTTCTTTTGATCCTCAATTTGGTGAGTTACTCCCATACCACCAGTTAGTTGGTGGTTTTAGTGTTCCCATCGGATATGCTGCTATGTATGAGAAACTGTGGAAAATGTATGGACACATCGTGGTTACTCAGGATTCAGAACGCAGTTATTTCTTGACAAAGCAAGTGGAAGCCATCTTGCGTGTTATACATGATATCTGTGTTACTCCCAGAAATGTTGTTACTCGAGACGTACTCTTTGATTGGGAGTACAACTCGAAGAATGCTGAAGAACTAGGCTTCAATCTGAAGTGGCTTCGTCAAAGGCTTGAAGCTATCCGGAAAACAGTAGAGGGTAATGCTCCTTTCCCTGTTAGTGACACCGTGATGAAGAAGATAGACGAAGTTGCTGAACTGACCAAGAAGCTAGAATTTGAGAAAGCGACTTTGAAAGTTTTGGAATATGCGGAGAAGCAAAAATCATTCTTTGATGGTTTTCTTTAGTTTTCTTTCCATAATCTCATGAACATTGAACTTCTGAGAAAGATGTGATATTTTATTTTGGTTTTGATTTTTGATAGGTTTTGAATTTATGAGTGACTGAGGATTTTCTTTTAATTTTGGATTTGACAGAGATTTTCTTAAATAAAGAACTTTGATAGATTGCTGAATATTCAAATGTTGAGTGTAAGTGTGCACATGTTTTGGAGGAATTGAAAATACAATTAAAAGAAAATCCTAAAGTGCAAACGTCAGATGTTTTGAGAGCTTGGCTTGGACATAAAACATCCAATGTTGAATGCTTCATGCATCGAAAATCTTGAGCCAATTCTCATGAATTACTGATATTTTTGTCTTTCCCTTGATGTCAGCCAATTTGTAGTATCCTCCAGCGACTGACTTAGCAATCATGAAAGGCCCTTCCCAGTTATAACCCCTTGTAGAATGCAGGTTTCGCTTGGTTTCCTTAAGAACCAAATCTCATTCATGAAACTTGTTAGGCTTGGTTGCGCGTGCCTTGAATATCTTCTGCTGGTTTGGAATCACTCGTGGATTCCATGCTGGTGAAGATATCCAATTCTGTGGCACATGTGGATGATGAGTGCCAAATATTGCATATTCATACACCTTTTCATTGGCACTTAACTCATCTTTCGCGCTTCAAAGTCATATATTATCCCAAATTCTGCATTCTTACCATCTTCAAGAATAAATATTTGTATTAATTAATTTTGTGTTTTTAAGTACTAAATAAAGCTTGGAAGAATTGAGAAGACAAAAGAGAAGAAAGTTGGAAGCGTTGCAACCCGCTCGCGCATCAGTGGCAACTTGTTTACAAATTCATGGGATTAAACAACCCATGATCCAAAACCCAAGACCCAAATCCATTTCCACCTCACCCCCATTGGATTCTTTCCAAAACATCCACCTCACCTCCATTGGATTCTTTCCAAAACATCCACCTCACCCCTATTGTATTCCATTCTATCCATCAATTAAGAAAACATGTTTTGTTTAATTGTTGAGTGGTTGCTACAGTGAAATTCGGATCCCAAGTGTGATAGAATTTTTGTGTATAAATAGAGAGGGTTTTTGTGTTGAAAACTCATCCAAGAATAGCTTGTTCATGTTATTTTATCAAATTTCAATTTTGTTGTAATGTTCTTCATGTTCTAATTTCATTTACTAGGGTTTAGATGAAGCCCTAATCTCATTGGTATGTATTCATATCTTTTATCTTGTTCTTGAAAGTTTAGAATTGTTTAAAGATATAATTTAATCCAAGTTTTTCAACATCTTGCTCTCACAATGTATGCCATGTATCCATTGTAGTTAGAATATCTCTATGTTGATTATGCTACAACTCATGCTTAACCAAATATTGATCTTTAGATTAATTGTGCTTAATTAGACAATTAATGCTTTGGAGAAATACTTTAGTTGTGATTAAATTATCCATTGGAGAAACACCTTAGTTATACGGTAGACTTGAATCTACTATAAGGACAAGAATAATATTACAAGTTGAATGCATATCATAGGTTATTGGTGGATTTGAATACCCTAGTATCCATATTATCATTGTTTACATATCTTGTTATTTGCATCTTTTACTTTTATTATTTCAGTCACTTGAAAATCATATCGTCGTATCGACAAAATCAAACCCCTTTTAGTTACTCTCTAAATCAGGATTTAGAATCAACTTCTACACTCTCCAAGTCTCTGTGGTTCGACCTGTGCTTGCCCTGTGTTGCTTGTCGACACTGTGCACTTGCAGTTTATACATAGAAGTAGGTATCTTTCCGAGCCTACCAAATTTTTGGCGCCGTTTCCGGGGACTCGGTAGTGGTGTAGTTCATTTTTCGTCTCCTGGAACTGTTCACATAATATTGTAGCATAATTGTAGCATAATCACTGTAGCAGCTCAACTATTCACAGTCAGTTTTACACTTATTTTTGTTATTTTTTTTTAAATTTTTGCTTTTGCTTTAAAACTTCGAAAACCTAACTACCTCTTTTGAGCTAAACAGGTGCCGGAGTAGCTGTTGTAAAGGCGAAGGAAAGGAAGCGAAAGAAGTTTTTTTTTTTTTTTTTTTTTTTTTTTTTTTTTTAAGTTTTTTTTATTTATTTTTAGATTGTATTAGGATTCCTCTACTCTTGTAATTTTCTTTTTCTTTTGCACTTTATTTTGGACTTTGGACTTGGAAATTCTATTTTTATTTTTATTTTTAAACCCTACGGAAGGGTATTATTAAATATCAACTGTTTGCAGAGAAGGACGGTGATTACAATATCACCTCGGCTCCTCGGGTTCGTTCATGACATAGGAGTCGTGGCCCGAGTCGACAACAACGGTTCATCCCCCGTCTCTGAACGGGAGGTAAGTTTGTCGAAACACTCGCGAATCCCTTGTTAGCGAGTTATTGTATTCCTTCGTTTGCATATATGTTGAGGAATTGAATACGGCTGCTTTATTTTCCTAGTAAAGGGAAAGGACTGGCCATACAAGATAAGGGTTCGGATTTCATCACCGTTCTCTTCTTTCCCTCCTTAGGAAAACAATACCTAACGTGAACCTAAGCATTAAAATTTGAAATAAAACGAGACCTATAAGGTAACGAGCTTAGTAGGAGAGTCGTTCGAAAAATATTGGTTACTCTCTAAGCATACTTGAAGTTCATGACGGTTTCTAAATTGAATGCGTGACTGCGCCGCCTTGGAATGCGGTGAGGCCTTGGGTATCAAAGCTCTGCTTCCTCGCCTCTATTCAATTTACTTAAACTCGGATTGATTCCGAGAGGAGTTTGCTCGGATTGTAACGAATTCCATTTCGAAGAATTAGAAGCTGGTCTAGAAAACAATCTAAGTGGATCCATCATGCTTTTTTTTTGCTAGAAATCAGTAGGTATACTGTGGTGAAGTCAGCCTTGTTTGCGATTGCATAGAACTCCCCTTCCGTTTATGATTTTTCTTCTTTTATTTTGTTTTTCTAATGTATGCCGTAATTAGAGAACGGGCTTAAAAAAAAAAAAAAAAAAAAAATAATGAAAAAAATATTGGTCTGTTTTCAGTGTGTACCTCCCAATCTATGCAACAAGCCTAGTGCTAGCTAGAGATCATGTCAGGATTTTGGTCTGCAGGTGAGGATGAAAACAAATTCATTAGAGAGCTTGCTTACATGCATGATTCTTATTATGAGCCTCCAACAGACCATGATGTCAATAGTTATAGGGATTTTTATGGACATTTTCACAGTCCTGAGCATCAATACATGGACCCTAATAACTATTCAAACATGTATCATCCACCACAGGGTGAAAATGAACATCTTGACAGTGCCCAACCCTCACAGTCATCATTTTTGGATCAGTTAGAAGCTAAAATCACAGCTTTAGAAATGCAATCTGAAATCTATGCTTGTACCTTATGTGGAGGCTTAGGCCATCCTGTTGAGAATTGCTATATTTTGCATGATTTTAGGCAATCTAGAGAATATCATGAAAATCCAAAATATGAAATGCCAACAGATTACAAAGATGATAGTCATTGGGACCATAATCAACCTTTCGAAGGTTGCGATCAGTATTTTATAGACCCTAATGACCATGCACACATGTATCATCCACCACAGTGGGAATTTGAACAATTTTGTACTTCTCAATATGTGGAGGAAAATCTCGAAGCTTCGAACAAAATAATGCTAGAGTGTATTGCATGATAAACCATATAGCATTGATTATGAATTTCCTACTGTTGAAGACTCTCCTTCCATTGAACAACTTAATGCATTTTTGAAAATGAATTTGATTCATTTACAAAATGTAGGAAAGGAGGAATTTCATGATGAAATATTTGTTTGTCCTAATGAAATAAATGTGAAAATAGTATGCCTAGTCTTACTTGTGCAGCTGATATTGCATATGAACCTATTTTAAATGAAGGGACTAGAAATACTACGATTTTAAATAAGGAAATGCATTTCTATGATGATGATGATGATGATTTTATGTTAGAAGAATATGTTTTTAATGAAAATATTGTTGAACCTTTGGGTTCAGAGACATTAGGCTTATCTGCCTCGACCTTAATGGATGAAGTTTCTTCTAATGTTCCATTTACATGTGATGTGGTTACTAATCTTGAGCATGTGCAGTTGTCCTGTGAAAGAGAGCATGCTACACAACTTGTTTGTGACTTAGAAAATGTTGAATCTTCTGTAGACACTAATGATACTATACATTTCTTGTGATATTCCTATGCATGAAACTGAAGTTCTAGGGGATGATTGTGAACTGGGGCTTATTGATTTGTTTTATTAGCATGAGCATGATGTTGTACTTGTGTCTGACATAGGTAATGTTGAATCTCCTGTCAACATTAATGATCTTATGCATAAAAACATAATTGACGTGTCTGATTCTCTGCCTGGGTCACATTGTGATGTCTCTTTGGATTTGTCTATGCATGATAATAAAACTTTGGATGAGCATGATACTTGTATGGGTCTTGATGGATTTTTCTATGAATGTGAGCATGCTGCGACATTGGCAAATGATTTAGGAGTTATAGATGTGCCTAATAATGATGTGCCTACCTCCCTGCCCATGTCACAAACTGGTAATCTTGCACCCAACCTAGATTTGGTTTGTAAAGTTATTGTTAAACCTACTTTTCTAAGAGTACCTAATCTAGGATTGGAACTGTGTGCCTCTCAAGTCCTCTTGGACTATTTTGCAGTTAAATATAATACCTTTGATGAGCCACAATTAGAGTTCACTCATGTCTCTCCATCCATCCCTGACAAAATCCACTTTGAACTAGATCTTGTGCATGATGCACCCTTGAAATTGTTAGATTTTGTACCCAAAAGTTTATCTATTGAAAAATCTAGGTTTGGGGGTAACTCATTCACATATGCAGTCTCACTTGCATTGTTGTCTTGTTATAAATATGTAAGGTTGTTGATGTTTCCGCATTAAAATCTTTTGGGTTGATCCTCAACTTTTTAGATTGTTGGTGTTTGGGGAGTCATCATTGTATAATCTAGTAGGTAAATTTTGAATCTTGTTGATATATTTGTGTGCTAACCGAACTTTTTGTCTTGCGCTCATATTGTTTGCTTTCATAGCATTCATTCAATTATGGTTAGCACCAACCTTTTTGCATCTAGTATTCTCTTTCATTTGAATCTGTTTTGTTCTCACGTTTTGTTGTTGTTTCTGTTATATTTTGAAACATTGAGGACAATGTTAGATTTAGGTTTGGGGGAGTATTTGCATTTAGCGTTGTGAGTCTTTTTATGACCAGCTGTGGAGCGGGTCTTTTGTAAGATCCTTTGTAGTCTTTTGAATTTTCTTATGACCAGCTGTGTAGCGGGTCTTTTGTGGGATCTTTTGTAGTATTTTGCATTTTTTGTTATCTGATGACCAGCTGTGGAGCGGGTCTTTTGTAGTGTGTTATCTGATGACCAGCTGTGTAGCGGGTCACTAAAAAAAAAAAAAAAAAATTGGTTACAAATTTTCATGGTTCTACGAAATTCTGAAGTTCATCATCTACAGTTGAAGAGCGAAGACGAAGACATTTCTATAGATGCTCTGAAATTGGAGAAGGTTTTGTGGGTACATCTTTGGTAGGCCCTCACGAGACTACAACTCGTCCACTAGGGACACCTAGGGGTTTAAAGGCTTAGTGCATACGCTAAATGCATTCGAGAGACCAAATGACAGTGGTATAGTTAGGATTTCTAGATTTCTGTTTCACTTGAGGACAAGTAAAATTCAGGTTTGGGGGTATTTGATGAGTGCCAAATATTGCATATTCATACACCTTTTCATTGGCACTTAACTCATCTTTCGCGCTTCAAAGTCATATATTATCCCAAATTCTGCATTCTTACCATCTTCAAGAATAAATATTTGTATTAATTAATTTTGTGTTTTTAAGTACTAAATAAAGCTTGGAAGAATTGAGAAGACAAAAGAGAAGAAAGTTGGAAGCGTTGCAACCCGCTCGCGCATCAGTGGCAACCTGTTTACAAATTCATGGGATTAAACAACCCATGATCCAAAACCCAAGACCAAATCCATTTCCACCTCACCCCCATTGGATTCTTTCCAAAACATCCACCTCACCCCCATTGGATTCTTTCCAAAACATCCACCTCACCCCCATTGGATTCTTTCCAAAACATCCACCTCACCCCCATTGTATTCCATTCTATCCATCAATTAAGAAAACATGTTTTGTTTAATTATTGAGTGGTTGCTACAGTGAAATTCGGATCCCAAGTGTGAGAGAATTTTTGTGTATAAATAGAGAGGGTTGTTGTGTTGAAAACTAATCCAAGAATAGCTTGTTCATGTTAGTTTATCAAATTTCAATTTTTTTGTAATGTTCTTCATGTTCTAATTTCATTTACTAGGGTTTAGATGAAGCCCTAATCTCATTGGTATGTATTCATATCTTGTATCTTGTTCTTGAAAGTTTAGAATTGTTTAAAGATATAATTTAATCCAAGTTTTTCAACATCTTGCTCTCACAATGTATGTCATGTATCCATTGTAGTTAAAATATCTCTATGTTGATTATGCTACAACTCATGCTTAACCAAATATTGATCTTTAGATTAGTTGTGCTTAATTAGACAATTAATGCTTTGGAGAAATACTTTAGTTGTGATTAAATTATCCATTGGAGAAACACCTTAGTTATACGGTAGACTTGAATCTACTATAAGGACAAGAATAATATTACAAGTTGAATGCATATCATAGGTTATTGGTGGATTTGAATACCCTAGTATCCATATTATCATTGTTTACATATCTTGTTATTTGCATCTTTTACTTTTATTATTTCAGTCACTTGAAAATCATATCGTCGTATCGACAAAATCAAACCCCTTTTAGTTACTCTCTGAATCAGGATTTAGAATCAACTTCTACACTCTCCAAGTATCTGTGGTTCGACCTGTGCTTTCCCTGTGTTGCTTGTCGACACTGTGCACTTGCAGTTTATATATAGAAGTAGGTATCTTTCCGAGCCTACCAGTGGACACTCATGCAAAGGAAAATATGGCAGGTATCGCTTGTCAAGCTGAGCCAAGTCTTCAGCGATGAACCTTTCAATGTGGTGCATAATCAGAAAAGGTTCCAACCATGCAGTGCAGTATTGCTGAGGTGAGACTTTCCACTCATAGGGTTTGATGACAGGTAGGTTTTGAGGTTTTGAGCGAGTCCCCGAATTAAGGTAGCATATTTGAAAGTAGGTAACACATATGCATCATGAGGAATAAGACTTGCCTGAGTGTGAAACCTCCTGACGAATTCATTAGGGCTTTCTCCAGGCCTTTGCATGAGTTCCATCATAGTTTCGACCTTTTCCAAATGCTCGAAAGGATGGTCATCTTCTGAGTCAGAGCTTTCTTTGGTTGAGAAATTTGCAACTGAAGATGAAGATACCGCAGTAATTTTTCCATCATGGATCCACGCTCTTCCAAGAACCATGTCGTATCCAGGATCCTCCCTGATTATGAAGAATTTAGTTTATGTACAGGTTGAATCAGTTCTTATGTTGAGAATGATGTAACCATAAGAATCCCTGGATATTCCCTCATGATATCTGACTGAGACTGGAGCATGAGTTGCTTCTTGACGAGTGATACCAGCAGCTCTGAGGGTTTTCAGAGGGATGATGTTGACAGCAGTGCCAACGTCGAATAATGCTCATCTGAATTCGTTCCCCTTAAGATGCACCATGGTGAGAAGTCCCCAGTCATACATATCTTTGTCTGTCACAGGTGGTTCAGGGAATGTTTCCTGAATTGTGAGTCGTTTTCCTGACACAACATGGTTTAGTGCAGCAAACATGTCATCTCTTTGGGCCCTCGACAAGTACAACAACTCGCATACGTGCTCCATTAAAGACTGAACTGCTTTCTTGACCGGCTGCTCGGAGGGTGCGAATATTCTGATCGGGAGAGGATTTCTGTGTACTCCTTCAGTTCCCAGTTCTCCTGAGTCGGCCTTTTCTTTGAAGATGCGCTTCAAATTTCTGCAGTCACGGGTTGGATGACTGACGTAGCTATGGAAGTGGCAATAGCGTGCGTTCTCCATTTGCTCCTCAGTTGGCTCCTTTTTGAAAGGAGGTAGCTTGACTGCACCATCCTGGATCCAGACTTTCAGTAGTTCGATCACCTCTTCAATGGGAAATGGGAAATCAGGGACTTCCTCATCATTTTGTTGTGATTGTGCATTTCTGGTCTGGTTGTCCTTCCTTGGATCTTTTGGAAGGTAGGACGTTGGAGAAGAATTTTTGTGTTGATGTGCTTTGGTTTTTCTCTTGCTTTCTTCAGCAACATTCATGGAAGCTTCAACATTGTACTGCTTGTTGATCAGGCGTCGAGCACTGCTTCTTCGAGTGTCTTTCGATTCCTCCGTTTTGACAGCTTTCGTTCTTTCTAGCAAGGCGGGAGCAGTAGTTGTCGATCGCTTGGCTGCTTCGTAAAGTTCCGAAAAGGTCTGGAAGCGGAGATTCTCCAACAAATATCTATAAACAGGGATCATCCCATTGATGCACAAGTCCACCAGTTGTTGTTCAGTAACATTTGGATCATGACAATCCAGTTCCCGGAGTCTGAACTTTTTTGCGTAGTCATTCGGGTGTTCAGTTTTCTTCTGAGACATCCTCCCCAGGTCGGAGAGTGTGACTTGTTCAGAGACAAAGAAATATTTCCTGTAAAAAGCATTAATTATTTCTCCACAATTGGCTATGCTCCCTGGAGTGATGTTGTTATACCAAGTGTATGCACAACCTATCAGGGATTTCGAAAACTCCTTCAAACGGACAACATGGTTGTGTTCATGTTCTCCTAATGCTTCCAGAAATCGAGAAACGTGTTTTCGAGCATTTCCCATTCCGTTGTAGAGTTTGAACGTTTGAAAGGTATAGACTTTTGGGAGAGGGATACTCTGTGTTGTTGCAGGATACGGAAGTTGATGATGGTGCACAGTCATTGTATGACCCCTTCCTCAATTCTCCATAAAGCGTTCCAAGTCTCCACGGTGATGAAGCTGGCGGGGTGAGGCTCTGTAGCTTTGTGGGTTTCATCGTTATCAGGAACATGAATAACTTCGGGGTCCGTTGGAGACATTTCCTTGCCTTTCCCTTTTTTTGAGTTTTGTCTGATATCTTGTCAGTGAGAGTTTTGAGATAGTTGAATAGTTCCTTCTGAGTAGCAGCCATCTCAGTTTGATTCTTGGAGAGAACTTCCTGGACCTTCATGAGATCGCCTATGGTAGGAGGATTTTCTCGGATTTCTTCTGGATGCCGCCCGAAAAGAGGATGATCTTCGACATTGGTGTGAGGAGGAGTAATGTCACCACCATCATTAGAAGAGGGAATTGTTTCCGGAGTACCACCAGTGTTGTTTCTGGTACTAGCATTGTTGGTGTTGGGATGTGTAACTGATCCCGACCTAAGATCGACCATCTTTACGAAAATGAGAGATTGAAACCGAGAGATTAATCTCCCACTGTGGTCGCTAATCTGTGGATGGGAAAAAACGTGGCGCCGGTTTTTCGGGAAAGTGGAGAGTCGAGCGAGTTCTCGAGACTCCTCAGCCGGGAAAGATATTAATCTTCATACAGATGCACCGCTGCAAAGTGGGTGCTTAGATTCGGGAAATCAATCTGTATGACCCTGGACTAAACCAAGACAATGGCCGTTCCAGAATCAATTCGGCCGCAAAGAGGGAGATGGGTTGATCTGTAGGAGGGAAGCCGAGATTTGTGTGGGATCAGTGATGATCGAGGATTATGGGTGTGTTGAAGGTTTCTGCAGTATTGATGAACTTTTGAGTTCTGATAAGTTCTGAGTGATTGATGAATTCTTGAGGGTAGTTACTCGAGAAATTCAGTGTTGGACGTATATTCGAGTGTTCGAATGTTAAAAAAAGCTTATCTTTCAATCATGGATTCAGAGACTTATTTATACTGTTAGAGTAGTAACACCACTGACCCCTGTAAGTGTGACGGTTTCTTAAGTGGAAGAGTGGGAAAGTGGGAGATCGTGGTAAAGTCAGTTCCACATCGTGTGGAGACTTGACTGATCGTGCACCCACTACTTTTATTACTCCTTCAACCGTTGACACAACTTATGCACATTTCTCGTCGTGGGATGAATCCACGTGTCGTAGACCTCCAGACCAAAACCCTAAGTGATATCCCCCCATTTGTGGCGTGATTGATGTTTCACGAATCATGGAGTCTGCGAGGCAGACGTGTTTAGGTTAGTCAATTGTTGACTGATTAGACACTGAGTCTAAGTTTGGTGAATCAAGCATGAATGGTGAATGCTCAGCGATTCATGGGTCGAACATGTAGTTCTATGGAGAGATGTCAGTATGACAAGTTACTGACTAGTTGAGTGGTTGAGCAAGTATTGCCGCAAATTATAAGAATTCAATGAGAAACTGAGCAAGTATTGCTCAATTCACCGAATTATGGGATTTTGATGGGGAACTGAGCAAGTAGTGCTCAATTCTCCAAATTTAAGAATTTGATGGGCAACTGAGCAAGTATTGCTCAATTCACCAAATACTGGAGAATTGTCGAATATGGAAAATTGTATTGACTAATATTCAGGAGATTGAGCAAGTATTGCTCGATTTAGCGAATTATTTACTGATGATGTGACCTAGTAAAATATTAATTAAAATATTGGTAGATTACCGAATATTGTTTAATTAATTTTAGATGTTGATTGATGAATCAACGTAAATTTATTAGTGTTCGAAATTTCTCAGAATGATGGTTTCACAGAACGTTCATTCGAAACCCTAATTTTGGACAATCCTCAGTCAATTGAAGAATTTCCCAGCGCTCGAGTGAGCATGCACCAGGGTTCTCAATTTGAGAGTTGGTGAAAAGTGATGATTAGATGGGGAGTTCACCATTTACTGAAAATCTTGATGGGTTCAGCATTAGGTGTAAAACCTAGTTATGAGAGATGGGACCGACCAAGAGAGCATGGGACCGGCTCCTGGTGGTCACGTGACCAAGTGTTGGTCATTTGGAGGATTCTCCAGTTTGGTTGAATCCCTGATTAGCGTCCTTTACTAGAATCGATGTATAATTCTCATACAGACTCTGATTTCGATGGTCCACCCCTCTATTTGATACGTAAAAGCATTTCATATCTCCCAACGTGAGAATATTTAGGTTTCGATCTCGTTCGGGAGATGAAAACAGCTCGAAAGTAAAACTCAGGAAGAATTCAAGAGGGACGGTAAAAGAGAGTTTTGGGCCCAGTATGAGCGATTGAGCAAATTAGGTCAGAATTATGAAAACATGTGGACCGGCTTCATGCAAGCCCTAGAAGCAACCTGGTCGGTCATGGAGGCATGCACGTGTTGCCATGATGTTCGTGTCTCCATACTGAGAGTTTCAGTATTTTCTGATGCGCATTTGAGCGATGTTGTGAATTTTCAGAAGAGTTTCATCTTGGTTGAGAATTCTCGACTTTTCGGTGGAATGAGCATGTATGCTCAATTCATCAATATTTTGAAAATATTAAAGTAAAATATTTTAATAATCCAAAATTGCCGTGAGGGGCTAGCTGGTCGTGTGACCATGTTGGCTTTTTGGTTTTGCGTGATTCGAGCCATATTTGAGAAAATATGGAGAAGTCACAAATTTTGTTCAAACCCAGGAGTTTCACGAGTTGAGGGAAATAATAATAATGAGAAATTAAGGATTGCAAGATGAGGGACCGACCATGTTGCCCGGTCTCGCACACCTCTCCCTATTTTATTATTATTTTTCATGAATACTTGAAGTTATGGAGAGTCCGTGAAGTTTTGGAATAATAATTATAAAAAGCTAAGGATTGTGAGGTGTGGGACCGGCCACGGCTTGGGCATGGCCGGCCGGCTAGGTTGCTCGGTCTCGCACACTTCTCCTTATTTTATAATTTATTTGGTGAATCCTCCAAGTCATGGAGAACTCTTGAGTTTTTGCGCAAATTGGGAAGTTTTTGCCAAGATGGAGAACTCTCCATGGGTTTGTGAAGATTGTGAGAAAATAAAGAAAATAATGGGGAAACATGGGACCGGCCATGGCTAGGGCACGGCCGGCCGTCCGGTGCGCCCGGCCATGGGCGCTTCCCATTATTTTATTGTTTATTATTTTCTCTCTCCTATTTTGTGGAGAACTCTCCATTGTTTCATGTTTTTGGTTGCTCATTTGCACATCCGGTTGTTCAGTCGTGCATCATTGTCGAGTGCACTTGCACCATTTTTGTGGGGCTTACTCAGTGATGGTCCAGATGCCCACTTATTGAGTATTTATTATCAATTCACGAGATCCAGTGGAGAATAATTCATGAAACTGAGTAATAAAAGTGAATAGATATTTCATTATTAACTCGTAGGATCGGATGCGGATTCAACTACGAATTCAGAATAATAAAACAAGCATTATCATCCCATGGGATCATGGATTCGACCATAGAATCGGAGTAATTGAGATTTATCCATCACCATTTCATGAGACCAGTAGATTCGATCATGAAATCGGAGTAATGAGATAATATAATTGTTTCATTGCTATTCTATGAGATCAAACCGTGGATTCGATCATAGAATCAGAAAAATCTATATTGCCATTCCATGGGATCATGCCGTGGATTCGACCATGGAATAGGAGCAAATTGTTATTGCCATTCCATGGGATCAGGCCGTGGATTCGACCATGGAATAGGAGCAATAATAGATTATTCTGGGAATTCAGTGGTGAATATCACGGCAGAATTAATCTATGTGCATAGTCTGGAGATGGAAAATATTGAGGGTGCTCTCAGACACTACTAAGAACACCCGAGTTTATACACGTCGCTCTACATAGTCAGGATCAGTGAGTGTCACTGTCCTGAAAGCGTTGTTGGTCTCAATCTGACGGAGAACCGCCCAATCGTTCTTCTATGTATAGAGGGGTCGCTCTCATGTAGTCAGGGAACAATGAGTATTACCGACGTCCTGAAGGCGTTAAGTCCTCTCAACAAACAATTATGTAGGAGGACCGCCCAATTTTATTATTCTACATATAGGTCACAATGAAATGTCAGGGATCGAACACTCGGTTGGCAGAGGCTTTTCGAAAACATATTCATCATGGCTTCGTAAAATATGAATCGTCACACACCTGAAGCCGTATCAGGAACATGCGGTATCATGATTTTACGGGTTTGCCCTTTGTTGAAAATCCACCATCTACAGAGTCGATCTCCATTAACCCTTGAGTTTTCTCTATAAATTCGAGTTAACGACTTAAATACTTCATTGGGATTGTGAAGCCAGACCGATACTACTTTTTTTGTAGTTGTGTGATCTGATCTTGCTCTTTCTATCGTACGAGTACAATTGTAATAATTTTCTTGAGATTTCTATTTCCGATAGGCAAGATAAAAGTAGTCACAAACATCTTCGTCTCATTATTTGTGATTCCTCAATAATCTTTTTTGCTGCGTCGATTAAGTTTATTGTGAGGTGATTGATGAAACTGAACTGTTCTTCGGGAATATAAGTCTGGTTTTATCGATTGGTTCCTGTTCACCTTGATTTATCAAAAGACGGAACAAAACTCATAGGTTTATTCGTGGGAGATGAATTTATCTATTACCTGTAGACTTTTCTGTGTGAGACAGATTTGTTTGCTAAAGTCTTCGACTTTAGGTCCTAGCAACTCTTAATTGTGGGTGAGATCATTTAAGGGAATCAAGTGCGCAGTATCCTGCTGGGATCAGAGGCGTAGGAGCATAAGTGTACCTTAAATCAGTGTGAGATTGGTTGGGGTTCAACTACAGTCCAGACCGAAGTTAATTTGGAGCAGGCTAGTATCTGTAGCGGCTTAATACAGTGTATGTTTAATCTGGACTAGGTCCCGGGGTTTTTCTGCATTTGCGGTTTCCTCGTTAACAAAATTCTGGTGTCTGTGTTATTTCTTTTCCGCATTATATTTTTATATAATTGAAATAATACAGGTTGTGCATTGTTCAATTGATTAGAATATTCGACCTTATTGGTTGTTGATTTAAATCAATTGACACTTGGATATTTGTCTTTGGTACCATCCAAGTTATCTCTCTTTGATTAGGCTCGCGAATCTTATTTTCTTGAGTAAATCAAATCGAGAGATTGAGATAATAACTCATTGAGTATTTTCTATTGATTGAGTCTTGTTGATTCTCTAGAAAATAACTCGGAGTTGTCTATACAGATTGCTAATCGAAATATTGGGTGAGGTTGTTAGACCCCCGCATTTTCAATTGGTATCAGAGCAGGCAAACACGTTCAAGACCTTACAAGTATGTTGTAGCGATATGACTCTATGGAAAAGAGTAGTATCTCTGATAAACGCATCACCAGAAATAAGGAATATGTCATGTCAAAGCCTATTAAAGAAAAAGATTCTACAATCTCAAGTTTAGACAAATACTGTGATAAAATCAGACATGCAGATATTGACATGCACCATTCTGATTGCCCTTCAAAAGAGTTTACTTCTCTAAATGAACGGGAAACAGCTGAAGAGTGTAAGTTGATTCTAAATCTTATTATAATCCAAGCTGATAAATTTAATCGGTTGAAGAAACATGTCAATAGTCTTCTTGGTGTAATTAGAGACTGCAAAATCAAAGAAAATACTGAAGATTGTTCTTCATGTATGACTCTTGAAGCATGCCTCATAAAGGATGCTTTTGAAATAGAACGTCGCTTGAATAAACTCTTCATTCAAGGATGCTCTAGGAAGTCTAAAATATCAACTATTTCTGCTATAACAGTAAATGCTCCAGAAGAAAAAACAGAGTCCCTTCCAAGCAAAAATGTTCCAGTCTCCTCTGATCAAGGAAATCTCACATCACATGGAAGGAAGAAATCTCATGACGAGAATGTTAAGACTGAACTGACTAATCACATTTGTGATCAGAAAGTATGTCACTTTTGCATAGCAAAAGGTTCTGCTAAACAAAAGGAAAACTCTAAGTTGAATAAAAATTCTCTTGTTCAACTTCGATGCACCTTAGACTTGATCCTCAAAGGTGTAACTGACATTCGTATTTCGAAACCTATTGGTTTTCATATGAACCATGTGTATGCTACCAAGAAGGTCAGTTCAATGAGTTCCTCCAATATCAGGAAGCAGAACAGAAGTCTTGATAAGAATCGTCTAAGGAAAGATCAAGTGTTTTTCTCTGAAAATAATGCTTCCCTTGATTTAAATAGAATCCCAGAAAAAAGGAGAAAAATTGATGATACAAGAAACAACCTGATAAAGATGATTCAAGGGTATAAAGAAATTGTTGATAGGTTGTCTCCTCCTCAAGTCAAGACTCTTCGGGTAAGAATTCAAACTATGTATCTTATTTTGATGATAGTAAGTTTTATGATAATTTCTCAAATCAAAAGGAATCCCTCTCATGATTCAGGAGGAAAAGGAGACTTGATCATAGACACAATTCCTTAAATGATCTCAAAGCTCATACTTGTGCTAATTAATCACAAGGTTAGGAACTTGCTCATAAAAATCCTGCTGAGCAAGATGTGTAAAAGTCAGGTGTACTTTGGCAATTTGTGTTTTGCATAGTTGATCTCTTCTCTTATTGTTTATAGCTAAACCAATGCCAACACACAATATTGCTTAAAAAGTATTTGCAAAGTTCTTTTTGTTTTTTCCTGTTTAATTGTCTTGTGTTCTTTTCTTAGGGTGCACTGTGTTCGAATGTGTACATGGGTTACAATTTCGAGTTTACAGCTTGGAAACCCTAAAATCCCTTCTTCTAAACAAAACCTTTAAATAACCGACCTATTGAGTTACATATATCACGTTCGCATACTCTAGGTTTTTCTGGTTATCAAGAATGTCCTCTTCTTCGTCTTTCGATGGTGGTTTTGCAAAGGGATTTCTTGTGAAAGGTTTTGGTGTTGAATCAAAAGGAAGAAAGAAAATAACTCTTGTGGAAGATGGAGCACCTAATGCCTCATGCTTTTATGCCTACTCACATCAAGATGTTGAGAGTGGGGATATGGTGTCTGCTGAAGTGGTTCATGAATTTCTAAAGTACTTCGAGAAAGCTAAGCTGCAACTTGTTGATTCAATAAGAGATCTTGGTGTGGTTAGAAGTGAGTTGGAAAAGGTTACTTCTGACCTTGGTCTCATGAAGACACATGTTAAAGAACTTCTCAACAAACATAAACTCTTAGAAGAAGCAGTTGATGTGAATAACAAGCTCAAAGATGTTGAAACCCATGAAATTGTTAACCGTGAACTTTAGTTTATGATCGGGTTCTACTTATATGATTGAGCTTAGCATGACTAGTAAATATTTTATGTTTTCTGTTTTATTTAGAAGAATAACTAGTGTTTTGGAATAGAAATGATTGTGATTACACATAGCTATATCCAATGATTTCATCTTCTGTTTTTAGATTTTTTTGGCTTAAAAATTATAAGTTTGTTTGGAAGATGATGGTTGCAGTATTTAAACTTTTGATTTTATATATTGCAATATTTTGATGGGATATGAGTGTTTACGTCCGTGAACTTGTTTGTCCCATATTTTGTCAAAATTAAAGTCGTTCACGTATTGGTATGCAAATATTGATAAAGGAATGAATGGACTTTTGGCAAAACACAAAAATTAAGCCTATATTGTCAATTATTGATGTAAGATAGGTTAAAATATTTTGTGATTCAAGGATAAAGTCTATTATGTCACTTTGTGATGGAAAAATAGAATAGGTCCTTGTTTTTTTTATCCACGGTATAGAGCTTATTTTTTCCATATTATTATGTATTACCATGAAGGTTCCATTGTGTATCTCATGTTGAGCACGATACGACTAAGTCGATTTTGGCATGGTTGGTTGTTTCATGAGATGCTATATGTTGAGATTTAAGAACTAAATCTTAGTCGATTTTCCCGTGTGGTTATTTAGTTTGTATTCCATGAGTTCTCTCATGTTGAGTACATGTACGGTTAAGGTTGCCATTTCCTATGATAATCTTAGTTGGGGTTCCATAATCTCTTATGTTGAGCCCAAATGAACTAAATCAATCATCTTGTGTGATTATTTAGTTAGCATTCCATATATTTTTCTCATGTTGAGTGTGGACAATTGAATTGATTACTTTGTGATTAGTTTAATTGTGTAATCCAGTTAGAATATTTATGGGTTTTCTTGTGAATAATCTAATCGATGAATTAAGTCTCCATAAGTTTACTTGTGTTGATCATATTTAGTCAAATTAATCATGGTTCGCTTTGGTTAATATGATTGAATATTTTGGATTCCAAATTCATACTTGTATGCAATTTGTTGAGTCTAAAGAAATCTTTCTCTTGAAATTAAAGTCGCTCTTGTTGTTCCTTTGGGAATGACATCTTATGGGGGAGAGTTCTTTTGAACTTGAGCTTAATTTCCAAATCTTTGTGGGGAGTGTGGTTGTGGAATTTTTAGGGGTTATCTTGTATCTTTATGAACTCCTTGATGAATTCATTTAGCCTCGGCTTTATGATTTCATCTAAACAAGATGATAGAAAATTTACCTTTGGTCATGAAATGTCTCTTACGGAAATTTCATTAGGATCTTGTTCTTGTACCTTTGCCAATTTTATTGACAAAAAGGGGGAGAATTAATTGAGTTCACACTACGAATACATATGGTTTTCAGATCATTATGTAAGGGGGAGTGGTTTCCATGTGAGATGGAGTATTGGCTAAGGGGGAGTGAAGTACTACCATAGTATTGTTGTTGAAGTTGTGATGCATTTGGACTTTGACGTTGTGTAATAATACTATGACATTGTATAACAATGATTGAGAACCAATGCTTTTCTCATTGTTATAGCTACGGATTTTCAACAACGATGATACTAAACTTACAACCTTTGGGATCATTGGACTACTTGGAAGTGACGAAGATTTCGAGTATTGTTGAAGATTAGGCATGTGGAATAGGAGCTACAAAGTTTATTTATATAATTTTTGTATTCCATATGTATTAATAGTTTTGCCACTAAAATTGACAAAGGGGGAGATTTTTAGAGCACTGCTCGGTCAAACTCGCATGCGTTGCTATCTCAAGCATGTTTGTCAATCTTAGTGATCAAAACTATATAGTCTTGATTTCTAGTCTACTATATCTAAGGTCTCGGACTAGGATAAAAAGTGTAGTTGATCTCAAGAACTCCATGGACATCATCATACAATACGAATGACTACTCAAGGATCCAATGGATATTCATCGACTAAAAGGTATGTGGAGACTTTAACTTATCTATCACTCAAAAGTCTATCTACTCTATCTCTTATCTTGATACAAAAGTCGGTTTACTATATATACTAAGAATATGCACATGTGACATTTCGAGCTGAGTATATCTCGCTTATCTATTTCTCGAAATATGTGTTGGCAAAGATTTTTCTTTAGCCAAGTTCATCTTTGCCTAGTGACGAAAATCATGTTATGTTTCAATCACTTTGGAAATCGCTCTAACGAAAACTAGTTCGTGAAAACAACTGTATGACGTCCTCTGAGAATGTTTCAATGATTGAAATGAGAGTTTAGACTATATAACCATTGGGGGATATAAACATTGTTGTGGCAACACATATATGTATAAGTCCTTAATACTTGAACCGAAGTTTGCGAACTTTGTTGATCAAGTGGAACCAGAACGTGAGCAGCAACTCAGTCCGCGAACTGGCTTAAGTTCTCGAACCCGAGAATATCTGCTGAAGTTGAATCTCAGGTGCAGTCCGCGAACCCAGTCCGCGAACTGACGAAAGTTCTCATCCCGATAAATTCTGCTGGAGTTTATTAACTTCAACCGGTTAGCTTGAGTCCGCGAACTCAAGAGGTTATGTCTGAAAACATTGTTCGTGAACTTATCTTAAATTACTAAGGAATGCTTTTGCAAACCGTGGCTTTATAGTTCATGATTAATGATTCGAGTGAATCACATCGTTTTTTATTCAATTGTGTCTCTTGTAGTACTTGAGATATAATAGCAATTGAACAACTCTCTAACTAGTTCATTTGAGTTATTTGGACTAGTTATGGTGAAGAAGAATATGGTTGATATGAAAGTTATCATTTGGCTAACCATTTGGTTGACTAATATTGAACCAACCATTGTACACGTTTGGGTACGGTTACACAAACTCAAAACGTCAAGTACATGTGTGTATGGCAAGATAAGTTTTCGATCTAACGGTTAAGAGATATTAGCTTGTATCTAATTAGGTTTTCATCTAACGGTGAATATTGAATGCTTTGTTAGTAAGCTAACATTTATTGCAAACCATGATTTGAAAGACTATATAAGGGAGAACTCTAGCCATTTGTAAAACTAATCCCCACACACTTTTCTTGTGTGATACTAGTTTTATCTAAGCTAGAGTTGATCTCCATTAACCCTTGAGTTTTCTCTCTAAATTCTGGTTAATGACTTAAAGACTTCATTGGGATTGTGAAGCCTGGCCGATACTACTTTTCTTGTAGTTGTGTGATCTGATCTTGATCTTTCTATCGTACGAGTACAATTATAATAATTGGCTTGAGATTTCTATCTCCGATAGGCAAGATAAAAGTAGTCACAAACATCTTCGTCTCATTGTTTGTGATTCCTCAATAATCTTCGTCGCTGCGTCGATTAAGTTTATTGTGAGGTGATTGATGAAACTGAGTTGTTCTTCGGGAATATAAGTCTGGTTTTATCGATTGGTTCCTGTTCACCTTGATTTATCAAAAGACGGAACAAAACTCATAGGTTTATTCGTGGGAGATGAATTTATCTATTACCTGTAGACTTTTCTGTGTGAGACAGATTTATTTGCTATAGTCTTCGACTTTGGGTCGTAGAAACTCTTAGTTGTGGGTGAGATCATCTAAGGGAATCAAGTGCGCAGTATCCTGCTGGGATCAGAGGCTTAGGAGCATAACTATACCTTGGATCAGTCTGAGATTGGTTGGGGTTCAACTACAATCCATACCGAAGTTAATTTGGAGTAGGCTAGTGTCTGTAGCGGCTTAATACAATGTATGTTTAATCTGGACTAGGTCCCGGGGTTTTTCTGCATTTACGGTTTCCTCGTTAACAAAATTCTGGTGTCTGTGTTATTTCTTTTCCGCATTATATTTTTATATAAATGAAATAATACAGGTTGTGCGTTGTTCAATTGATTAGAACATCCGACCTTATTGGTTGTTGATTTAAATCAATTGACACTTGGATATTGGTCTTTGGTACCATCCAAGTTATCTCTCTTTGATTAGGCTCGCGAATCTTATTTGCTTGAGTAAATCAAATCGAGAGATTGAGATAATAACTCCTTGAGTATTTTCTATTGATTGAGTCTTGTTGATTCTCTAGAAAACAACTCGGAGTTGTCCATACAGATTGCTAATCGAAATATTGGGTGAGATTGTTAGACCCACGCATTTTCAGTCTTTTCTTGACAGTGTATGCCCAAAACCATACTCCAAAATGATACAACCACATGCTTAAGGATATTTCCTATGGAAATTTCCAAATAAACTTTTTTTTGAGCCATGTGGATGGGAAAAGAGGTTTTTCCATTATGGTAAATGCACTGGGCGTACTAAAATTAGACGCGCGGATTAAATACAATTGCATGCGGTTGAACATAATCCGCTGGAACATGAACTGCTGACGAATTTTCTCAGACTGCGAATGGCTAGTTTTTCTACCCAATAAATACTACTCTAGTTTGATCTCTGAAATTCGCAACAATCTTTCTTCCAAATATTCTTTTCGCAATTTCAATCGCTTTCAATTTTCAACCATGAATCCTGATTTTGGTTCTTCTGAGGATGATATGGAGATGGATAAAACCTTGTATGAAGAAGAGGAAGAAATGTACATAGAGCTTTTGCGTTAAATGGATTAAGATGCAATTCAAGATAGAAATCAGGGATAATACCAATGCCTTTAGAGCCATATGAAGTTATGACCAGAAGATGGACGTGGCGAGATCGATATTTTTACCACGACAACATGATGAATGATTATTTTAATCATGCATGTGTCTATTCCTATGAGGATTTTCATTGTCCATTCTGCATGGGCCGCAACTTGACGCAAAGGATTATTTTTGAGCTTTATCAGGTACAACCTTTATTTAATTATCAGTTTGATGCACGACATGTACGAGGATTTAGTCCCGAACAAATAGTCATTGCCGCCATCAGTATACTATGTTATGGGTTACCAGCGGATTATACAGATTAGTACATCTATATTGGAAAAACAACCGCATTTAGCTATCTCAAATTTTTTTGCGAAACAATAGTCGAGCATTTTGCTCCAACTTTTTTAAGAAAGCCTATTCAGGAAGATGTTGAAAGAATCACTGCTGAAAACACCGCGAGGGTTTTCCAAGAATGATAGGTAGTGTTGACTGCATGTGCTGGATGTGCCATGCGTGTCCGGTTGAATGGGAGGATTAATATAAGGGTCGTTATCCAAAACCAACTGTAATTTTGGAAACGTCGGCTACTTATGATTGTTGGTTTTGTCATATTTTTTTTGGACTCCCGGGTCCAAATAACGACATCGGTATTTTGCATAAGTCACCATTGTTTGAAGATCTTAGCATGGGATTGCGCCGCACTATAATTTCACCGTCAACAGTCATGACTACACTCAGGGGTATTATCTAGCAACGGGATTTATTTAGAATGATCAACTTTGGTTCAAGTTTATAGTCAGGCAAGCTTTAGACCGACGACCGTGAATGATTTGAAGTACTTTAACCGCCAATAAATGCCTCTGAGAAAGGATGTTGAACGCGCTTTTGGCATATTGTAAAGGAAGCTCGCCATCATAGCTGGCCCGACAAGCTTTTTTGATCTTCAAGAAATGAAGAAAAAAAATATGCTAACTTGCATCATTCTGCATAATATGGTTATTGAGAAAACCAGACGTGACCCAACCAAGACTAGTTTTCCAGATGAAGATATGAGGCCGAGGCTTGTGGTGCAGCATGGCCATATGGCAAGAAAACATAGATTTGCCACTGACATAATCTAAAATCGGGGACTCTATGGGAAGCTAAGGAATATCTAACTAAGCATCTTTGGGCGATAAAAGGAGCAAGAGACGATGCGTGGGGGTGTCAAAACCGGGGAGGCCGAAGCTTATAGATGTTTCTTTTCAATCTCATGTTTACTTTAATTTGATGTAATGCGGTGAGACTATTTAAATTAATTGATAAGTTAAGGTAATAACATCTAAATCAAACTTAACTACTAAATTAAAATTAAAATTAAAATTAGCTACATTATCTGCATCGACATTATCTTCCTCATTCTCATATTTTCCATGTTGTTCAAGGACTTGTTGTTCCGCCTTATCCATTTTCCTAGTCCATAGAGAAAGTTGTCGAGCATTTAGTGTTGAAGTGTTCATGGATAGTAGCTTGTTCATCTTAAAATCCATGTAGTGTTTTTTTCGAGAAAGACAACTTTTTCGAAGTTTCCTTATTGCCAAGCCTCATTTCATACTTCTATCTTATTCTACCTTCTCCTCGAATTCCTTGAACTCAGGATAGTTGAACTCGTTTGAACCTCCTTCTGATGCTCTTTGGGATGTGTCTCTCGCGTCTTTTTTGGATTTCTGACCTCCTCCTCTTCTTCTCTTGACGTTGGTGTTAACGTCCAGATTGGTGTTCTGTTGTTCCTGACTACCTGGAGACCCAGCATATGGAAATCCATTTCCTTCCGGTGAGGAAGCAGGCCCATGCACCATTTTGAAAATCATGCAAGATTGTACCATGTGGTGATCTTGAAGGCACTTGATTTCCTTCCAAAAAGTATGGATTAAACTTGTTAAGCACCTTCAGAATGTTGTAACAAGATCCGTGTTGGAGACCAGTTTTTTTGGAACTTTGCCACTCTTCCCGACATTTTCGTTCCACATACGCTTCAGTTTCACCACTTTTTTTTTGAGGGACACATTTGTATGATTAAAGCTACGTAGGTACTAACGTCTTTGCTAATTGCATGAAAACGATGAGACAACCTGTCGGCATCTCGATGATTGATGTTACCGCTTTTTCAGAAAATCTCTTTAAAAAAATTCCATAAAAAGTATTCTTTTCTTGTGATCAACCATTGATTTGATCTACTGTAAATAATACATATTTCCTACAAATTGATTCGTCTTCATCCAAAGCATACTTGATATCACGAATTCTAGTACCTCTTGCTTGAGATTGTTGCGAGGGGGATCCCATATCTGTTAGAAAAATGGATAATTTGGATTTTTTTCTGATAGATTGGGATGATATGAGTAGTTGTGGAAAAACAAAGAAAAAAATGGTATTGAGATGATTTGAAATTGAAAAATTTAGAGGTAAAGGTGAAGGTGTGAACTTTAAGTTTGAAATAAGCTGAATTTATAGTGAAAAGAGTAATAGCCGCTGGATGGCTGGACTGAGGTGTGGCCTTTGGCGTTTGATAATCACCTCTGGCGGGTTATCACAGCCAGCGCGGTTTTCCTTCACCCGCCAGCGAGTTTTCTTCTAAATGAGACACGCGTCTCACGTTGGTCCGCAGTGTACAACCATCAAATTTGTTGATTTGGCCACGAGCTTTGATGTTTGTTGAGTTCATAATGGGAACAAAATAAGTTTTGGTCATTCCATAGGAAATGCTGTGCGCTCGAGTATATGTGTATCGAGATGTTCATCTAGCTAGATACAAAATTAGGTTGCATTTCTTAACAAGGTTCTTCTCAAATATGACGACGTCATCACCGACGGAGCCGAGCTCCAAAAGTCCTTAATGGAGCTACGTGGCTTTCTCCGAGACACAAAATTTCAGAAAGTTTAAACCTAACAGTCCACTTCTTTCTAGTTCAACGGTACACAAAAATGGCCGCTATAAATGCAAATTTCAATTCGTCATGCCAATTTTTCTTTACTCTCCATTTTGATTTCTCCACCACCGCCTTGTTGTCTTTGTTCAAGAACAAACAAAATCAGAGTCCTTCCTGCATTTTTAGTCAATGGCGACCAGTACTTCGTAAGAATTCTCAGTTTTTCTTTGTGGGTTTTCTAAAAAATTATAATTTTGGGGTTTTAATTTGTGGGTTTTGCTTCAGAGATGTTCAGGTGGAGGCTCTACCTCCTGCGCTTGATTCTAGTTCAGAGCCACCTTCCATTTTTGATGGAACAACAAGGTTGTATATTTCTTACATGTGCCCATATGCTCAGCGTGTATGGATTGCCAGGAACTGTAAGGTTAGTACTCTTTGTAAAACCCTTGGTGGCTTCTTGGAAATTTTAACCAATTGATTTCTGATTAAAATTTTGATTTGTGATATGTGATGTGTAGGGATTGCAAGAAAAGATCAAATTGGTAGCAATTGATCTACCAAATAGGCCTGACTGGTACAAGGATAAAGTGTACCCTCCAAATAAGGTGACAATTTCTTTTAAGCATCACTTTTAGGTGTAAATTGAGGTATTTTGGGCTTTGAAATGGAATGGTAAAAGCTTAAGAAGAAGTGGCCGGTTTAGTCCCGAATTCTATGAATTCTCTTCATTGGTATTGTTTCTTGAGTATCCTGCTAATTACGAGAATTGCAAATTACATGCAGGTACCTGCGCTTGAACATAATAATGAAGTGATAGGGGAGAGTCTTGATTTGATTAAGTATCTTGATACCAACTTTGAAGGACCTGCACTTCTCCCAAACGTAAGTTATCTATCTGTCTTTATCTTTGATAGCTCTGGCTTTCAAGTTTGGGCTCTTACGATGTTTTGAAATTTTTAAAGGACCCTGCCAAGAGAGAGTTCGCAGAGGAGTTACTATCCTACGCAGGAGAATTCGGTAGCGGTGTGTTTGGCTCGATCAAGAGTGGCACATACGTTGGTAAGAGGGAAACCTTTTCATTTTTATGTCATTGATATCAAAACAGAAAACATTGAAGAGTGGGAAAGTAACTTGCGGCGTAGATAAACTAACTTTACATTGTAATTCATGGTTCATTTGCATTAGGTGATCCCTTTGATTACCTAGAGGCTTCCCTCTCCAAATTTTCCGACGGGCCTTTCTTCCTCGGTGAATTCAGTCTGGTAAAAGCAAAATTCGTTTTGTTGTATATTTTATTATAGCAATGTCCAGCTCCGACCTGAGATTTATCATTTGCTGAATCCTTATGCGTCTGTTGAAGCACCATCATTATGCTACACCAGCCAATTCTTTATCATTATTGTAGTTGTTACCTGGTAACTGAATATGAAATTCCAATGGAAAATCCTTGATGTGACAGGTGGATATAGCTTATGTTCCATTTATTGAAAGGCTTCAGCCCTTACTATTGGATGTTAAGAAGGATGATATCACGACAGGAAGGCCGAAGCTAGCATCATGGATTGAGGTATACTCAAAATTTGCATCTTGTATTAGGCATTTGTCATTTGATTTTCTATTAGTGCCAGTGTCATGGTTAATTGTATCGTTAAGAAAGGATTGATTTTGTCTTACACTCTTTTCCGTTGGTTAATGTTGTAGCAAGTTTTACACATTGAACGATCAATGTTACCCATCTCTAGCTAAAATAAAAGCTTGTATTATTGTTGAGATAAATCGTTGAACTACATCTGAAACGTATAATAGGTACTTTTGATTTCGACATTGTTAAGCTAAAACAATGTTTTGATTTTGCAGGAGTTGAACAAAATCGAAGGTTACACACAAACCAAAGTTATTAGTCCTGCAGAGATGGTTGCAGACATAAAGGAAAAATTCTTGGTCAGTCATCCCACTCATCCTTTACTGCATTGCTAGATCTGTTGTCAAAATCTCGTAATCAAATCTTTAGCTGTTTCATTAGGCAGCAGCTAAAATTCTCTCTTCTTTTATTTCTGCAGGGCCTTTGAATACTATTCTATGATTGGAGATCACCCTTCATCAAGTCTTTTTCACTTCAACGTGTCTGAAAATAAAAGTGAAGTGACTGCAAGCTCTAGTAGATGTAATCAAAAGAACTACATAAATGCGCTTGTATTTAGTGTTTCGAAGTTATGAATCTATCTCATATAATAATAATAAAATGCAAATTACATGGTTGAAGCTATTCTCCGGTTCCTTCTGTCAGCATTACTAAGAAGTGCAAGACCTGAAGCTTGAAGGGCAATATGACCAATGAGAACGCGATGTATCATGTAATTGAAGTTTGTAGTCAATCATGACCTGTGCACAAGATTTTTGATTGGATTTATTTTTTTTGTGTTTGATTGTTAATTGAGCCCCTGGCCAGGAGGAAATGCATGTTGCTGCAAGAGAATTCTTCAAAAGAGAAATGCAGCAGTTGCATTATCCATTTTCCCTTGAACCAAGGGACCCAAAATCCTGAGACCCTTCCCCTATTTCGGTCCTTGGGGTAAGCCATGTGTCGGGTCCCAAATCCTTCGACACCTGATTCCGTCCTGATATCTGGGCAACTACCCTGATCCATATCGTTACAAGACTCATGAGAATCAGATTCTGGAGAGTCTTTTTTAGAGAGAAATACAAGGGAATTCTAGTGTTGACTATCTATTTCTCAACCATGAAAAGCTTTGTGAGATATACACGCCTTCATCATAGAATCTTAAAACCTAAAACAAACAAACCCAAAAATCTCTATGCAATCAACATAACAGAAAACAACCCATTTTCTCTCTTCCTTCTCTGGTTTAGTTTGTTTTATGAAAAGAAATCAAATGGGAGATCATTATGAGAAGAAAGCAGTAGGTGGAGGAGGGTGGGAACAAACAACACCCAGAAGGAATAACTCATCATCTTACTTCAATATTGGTGGTATTAGAAATCTAATAACATGGTTTTTCATTGTCTGTTCATTGATTTATATTCTTTATTCATCTAATCTTCTTCTTACCAATGAACAACAAGGTTGTGTTTACACAACTAGCACCATCTCATCATCAACTGATGTTGCAGCAGCAGTGGTTGATGAAACAACCCTTTCTTCTTCTTCATTCACCAACTCATCTTCCGATTCTCTTCTACCCATCAAACGAGAAGATGTTGAAGAAGAAGAAGATGGAGATAAAACCCGGTTAATGCAGACCAGTATAGCTCGTTTTGATGATACAGAGCTAAAACATGTGTTCTTTTGTATTGCTGCATCATCAAAGTTATGGGGACAAAGAAAAGAATACATAAAACAGTGGTGGAGGCCTAGAGTTACAAGAGGAATTGTTTGGTTAGATAAAAGAGTTAGCACTAGAAGAAATGATAATTTACCAGAGATTCGGATATCAGGAGACACGAGGCGATTTCAGTACTCGAACCGGCAAGGTTCGCGATCAGCTCTGAGGATATCAAGAGTTGTGTCAGAGACACTGAGGTTAGGTTTGAAAGATGTAAGATGGTTTGTAATGGGAGATGATGATACTGTCTTTTTTGTTGACAATGTTGTCAGAGTGCTTTCGAAATATGATCATAGGCAGTATTACTACATTGGGAGTTCTTCTGAAAGCCATGTTCAGAATATTTTCTTTTCGTATTCAATGGCTTATGGTGGAGGTGGGTTTGCTATTAGTTATCCTTTAGCAGTTGCGTTGGAGAAGATACAGGATCGGTGTATGAATCGGTATCCTGGGTTGTATGGTAGTGATGACAGGATCCAGGCTTGCATGGCCGAACTGGGCGTGCCCCTCACCAAAGAGACCGGCTTTCATCAGGTAACCAGTCATATTTGTTTTCAGTTATCATAGTTAGACTAGAAAATGCAATTTAAAGCTGTGAATTTAGGCGTAATTTAGAATTATCTGGTTTCGGTTTAGATTTCATGTTGAAATTCAATTTACCTGTTCATTGCAGTATGATGTGTATGGAGACCTATTGGGTTTACTGGCTGCTCATCCCGTTGCTCCACTTGTTTCGCTGCACCATCTAGATGTGGTTGATCCTATATTCCCTAAAATGAAAAGAGCTAAAGCTGTAGAACATCTTTTTGAAGGCACACAGTTTGATTCATCGAGTATCATGCAACAATCAATCTGTTACTCCAAGAAACACGCATGGTCGATTTCGGTTTCCTGGGGATACGTTGTTCAGATATTAAGAGGTGTAATGTCACCTAGAGAACTTGAAATGCCAACAAGAACGTTTCTGAACTGGTACAAAAGAGCTGATTACACTGCATATGCATTCAATACTAGACCTGTAACTAAACATCCATGTCAGAAACCTTTCATTTACTATATGAGTACTGTTCGATACGACCGATCTAAGAAACAAACTATCAGTGTTTACATTCGAAGAAAAGAACCACACCCGTATTGCAGGTGGAAAATGGAGTCTCCAGAGAAAATCGATTCAATTGTTGTCATAAAAAAACCAGATCCCCTTCGTTGGCGGAGAGTAAGTTTCTTCTGTATAGACAGCTGCATCCATCTCTACTGTCATGGCTGTTTGTTTAACTTCGCATTATGTTGTTTTTGTTGCAGTCACCGAGAAGAGATTGCTGTAGAGTTCTGCCTATGAGTAAAAATAAGAGCTCGACAATGTACATAGCTGTGGAGCAGTGCCGGCCAGGAGAGATTAGTGAGTTTTAGCACAGGAAAAACAGGAACAGATTTTGAAACACTGAACTATGTTAACTGATTCTAAATCGAAAACTCGGGTTTGTTGCACATTGTTATCATTCAGAAACCCAAATGTCAGATTTGGAAAAAAGGTTCTTACAGCACAATGAAATGCTCGATTTAGCGCTACTGTTTCATAGGTAACACAATGCTAAGATTTCAATTCTGAATGAATAGCAATTCAAAGAAACAAACAGATTACCGAGTTTCGTTACATACGTGTTAAGATTTGCAGCAGAGTCCATCATATAGCTTTACTTGTTGTATTTGTTTTGATCGGCATAGCTTTACTTGTTATATTTGTTTTGATGGGCATAGTTTTACTTGTTAGAAGCTTTATCTCTACGTTTTTCGGAACACTAGCCGGAGAAGACAATGCGGTTTGATTACCACCATTAGTATCATTCTTAAATTGCTCCGGCACCGGCATTTGTCTTACAGTTACAATTCTCCCATCTCCTATTTGCACATCAACTGCATTACAGCAAAATCCAACATTCAAAGAATCCGATTAGTTAAACAAGAAATTATGCATAAATTTCTCAAGAACCCTAAATTCAAATTGAAGAAACAGTTTCAAAAACCAGAAGGAACCCATGAAACCACTGCTCATAATCTTTAAAAAGAAGCCCATGAAACTGAATTATGTTGAATTTCAGTATCAGAGTTGAAATTTCAAGAAAATAGAAGAAACCCTAGAATAGAAATTGAAAGAAATTAGAGAATGTACCTGGATGAGAAAACCAGTAGAGAATCAATACAGAGACGAAAACAATCAAAGGAATAACATGAATCCATCTTTCAGAAACAGAGACTCTTGTTAAACGAGAAGTAGTCGTTTCTTTCTTGCTGCTACCACCATTAATGGATGATGTTGAGACATAGAGTGGTAATAAAAACTCATCATCATCTGAACTGTTGTTATCTGTTGATTTTCTACTTCCTGAAGATCTTTTCACAGAAACCATCGGTATGTTTATGTATTCATCAGAGGTGCGAATTGAAGACGATTGTCTATGCATCTTTAATGTCTGTGTGAGAAACAATCAAGAAGATTGAGAAACCTGAGAATGATGAGCAAGAACTTGTGAGAGAGGGAGAGAGGTGTTTGAAGTTGGGGGAATGACCAACCGATCAAAAAAAAAAAAAAGTTGGGGGAATGACCAGAGACTTGAAGAAAACATGGTTCGTATTTCTTTAATGGTTCCTTTTTGTACTCAGGCAAGCGTCGGCTGTGAGCTTGTGGTACTGGCAATTTTGCAGGAAAATTGCGTGGTTTTTTGCACATTCCACTGAGATTGGATCCACGAGTTCATGGCTGCTAACAGTGGGTGCCGCTTTACCGGGAGGGTACCAAAACTAAGGGCAATTCGACAATCAACCAATTTTTTTTTTTTTTTTTTTTGAGGCACGTGGATAAACAAAGTGCGTTTTTCATTACGGAAAACTAGAACAAAATAAATAGATTTGGTTTCTAGGGCCCACTAATTTTTTTTTTTTGATATACTACCTCTGATTCAAAATAATAAGCAAGTTTTACACACAAACCTGCCTATTATTTTGAAACGGAGAAAGTAAAATATTTTGTAGGATAAAGGTAAAATATAAAATATAATATTTATGTGAGATCAAATAGTATAACGTGAGATAAAATAGGATAATAAAAAAGTATTAAAGAAACCGGGAATTGTACTTGGCATGAGTGGAAGAGTCGGGGGCGTGCGTGGAAGAGTCGCGGTCGTTTAAGGATGGTCTGCGCGTTTTTGGCACACACGCCAACGATTGTGCCACGATCGCCCGACATTCCATTGAGAGTGCCTCTGTTCTTCCATCTCACTCAACAAACTAACAAATTTGTTGGTTTGTCCATCCGTTTTTCATGTTTGTTGAGTCCATAGTGGGATCAAAATTAACAAATCCTTGTTTTGTTGAGTCCATAGGAACTGCTCTAATATAAGACAAACTAGAAAGTCCTCCGTGTTATATGAGTTTTGGTACCCTTATCAGTAATCTAACACCCCCCATTAGTAATGTTGCACGAGTTGACCATCAAATTTTGCACAAATTAACCATCATAGGAACTATTGAGTATGGATATGTCGAAAGCTTCGACATGATTGAATGGTTTTTTTTTTTCCTTTTTTGTTGCATGATATCCTTTGTCAATTGGTTTTTTCATATCACTTTTGCCAGCTTATATCACATTGTATTGTTTTCTTAGCAAAGTTCACTAGGATAATTTAGATACAATAAATAAAACATAAAGAAAATATAATGAAATCAGGCCAAAGCCTCAAAAGAGATAAGAAGTAGAAAAAAAGAAATAGAAGTCATACATGCCACAAATTATCTCAGTAAACAGGTTGACTCGATTTGTCTGTTCTCATGGATGAACAAACGAAGATCGGTGGCACATTCCGCCATTGCGATACGGTAAAAAGTATAGCGCCCCCTAAGCTAGCAGCTGACTAAACCAAGAATTTAACTAAATAAAGAGGCACTAACGAATCTAAACCAAACACTTAAGCATTCAATTAAGAAAAATATACTACAACTTAACCCAAAACTAGCCCCACTCTGAAATACATATACAAGAACTCCTCTCAAATGATACATATTCAATAGTGAGTTGATTTACAAATAGAATACAACCACATAATAAATATAGCGGAAGATAACTAACTAACGTAAATTATTCTTCGAAGCTTTCATCGTCACATGCACATCTTGATCTGTCTCTGAAACTGAAAGTGGGAATGGGTGAGCACATCATCCCTAAAAGGGGTGCCCAGCAGGAATAACAACTAGCTTTCAAGTAATCATTAATATGATTCGAAGACAATGCAGGTTTAATCGAAAGTCGGTAATACAAGGAAAGACAATGAAACATAAAGTAGAAACTTCTTCATAGACATTCATAAATAACAGTAAACATCCATGTATGAGATGTGTGTTTCCGCACACAAGGGAAGAATAATATTGCGGTGGATCTCCCTAGCCATAATAATATTTGGGTGTATCGCCCTAGCCATAGAATAGTGAATATATATAAAGGAAGAATAATATTGCGGTGTATCGCCCTAGCCGTGTAATATTGCGGTGTATCGCCCTAGCCATAGAATACTGATATTGTGTAGACACACATCTCATACCACACAGAGCACACAAAGATATGCATGAATTTCACAACACAAAGATTGATTTGTAAAACAATAATGAATACAAGAGAGTTCCTTATCGATTCCCACCTCTTTTGATGACAAGCCTCTCCTACCTCGAGATGTTCAATCCACTGGATCATCCTTTGAATCGATCGTTTTTAATATAGACTAAATGTTCATCATACAAATATTCCAAGAGATTAGCCAAAAGGCTCACAGAAGAATCATACAATTCTATCTAATAGTTCTAAGCCCATTATGGTATCTTATTCTCTATCTTTAATATAACTAAGAGTTTACTAATCCAATTAGATTGATTATATAGTCCATAGCTAAGTCTTATGAATATCTACAACTTTGTATAAGAAATCAAAGGCTATTTCGGACCATGAGGGTCCAAAATATCAAACGAAGATTACATGTTACTAAGCCCAAGTCTACTAAACTGGCCCACTAATCTTAAAGCCTGGTCCAATAGTGTCACCTAGCGGTCAATAACAGTCAAAGGGTCAATTAACGGTAAACGTTCAGTCAAGGTCAAGTCCTGGTCAAATGGTCAAGTCTAAATCGATCAACTGAGTCAACTTAGGTTAAAATAGGTAACTCAGTGAGTCAATACGATTCAACTCAGTCAGACAACTGAGTCAGCTAAATAAATTGAGTCCGCTAAACTGACTGGGATGACTAATAGGCATACTTCTATTGCAGATCAAGTTCAACTCTAATTCTTATATTCTCAACCTCTTTGATTAACAAAGCAACTTCAATTCAAAAAACAGTAAACAAACTTCAAATTTGAATTACAATAACAAACTATTCCTACCTGCAAAAGAAGTAGCAAGCCTCCACTGGAGTTCATTATCTATTCTATATAATCATCATCACTTACTATACATCTCAAACTGATTCCAAGAATTACAACATCATCACTTACAACATCTCAATGTCAGCTACACACCCACCAACTTACTCAAACTCAGTTTCATTGCTCTCCCTTTATTTTGATAACCAACCCATGAACTGAAACATCATCACCACTATTAACTCATCTTAGCTCGATCCCTAAAACAAACTGCAATTCCACCAGCCAAGCTATATCCATCTACAATTGTAACCTTAGTTCAACTAACAATTGCAGACACCCAAAACATGTTCGTAACCTCCCAACATCACAATTAAACTGATATCCCCAAATAATAATCAATTATTTATTTCAACTCCACCGAACTTCATAGCTAAATCAACACAACTCCATATTATCTTGTTTCTAAACTCAGTCACACAATATCCTCTATTAACATACCCCCAACTCCTTCCCATCATTCCACAACATCAATAATAACATCATCACTACCTGTAACCCCATTCATACATCATTTACTCAAACACAAAAACCATAACAACTCTAATTCTAGCATACCGAACCTCAATTCTACATACAACAATTCTCTGTAATTCAAAACAATAACCAAACTCCACTTCATACCCAACTCAGGCCTTAGTTCAATTATCAACTACACATATATATTCACCTCCCTGCCATTTCAAATCTTATACCCTAAGAGAAATCTCAATCCTCTTCTTTTATATATCAAGTCTACAACATCAACTCAGATCTCCAGATCGAGTGAACTTATCTTAAATAAATCTCCTAGAACACCCACTTCATCACCATCAGTTCAATAATCACAACTCCATTCTATACTGATAACTTCACCATCACCAACTGGTTATTGTACTCTTCTTTTCTCGATCCGAGTCTCATAATCATCCACCCTCAGAAACCTTATCTCATAAATTGGGGAAGAACATGAGGAACCCTAAATATTAAATTGAATTGATTTTCACTGCTAGCACAACCATTCTTTAATCAATATTCTAATTCACGTCGAACCCATCTCTAATCACTTCTTTAGATCTTCAATTTCATATTCTCATCCTTCTTTTGAATTTCTCTCAAACCCTAATTCAAACTCTGAGAATCATAAACTTAAACTTACTCTTCCAAAATCACTGAATTAGCACCATCATCTTGTTCTTCTTCTCATGCTCTTGAAACCCATCTTCAATTATCAACTCAAATCAATCCTTCATCAATTTAACAGAACCGTAACTTTTGTTTCATAAAACATCATCAACACTTTCAACTCTTCATCAACATCAACAACCACTTCTAATACATTTAATCCTCATCATAGATTGATTCTCTTAATCAAATTCTCTAGCTTTTCACTCAAAACTCGCAGAAGAAAAAGAAAAGAGGAGAAGAGAAGAAACGGAAGGAAGAAGAAGGAATAAGAGAAATTGATTTTCTCTTCGATCAGTTTCGATGATAAGATCCACTAGGACACGCATCTGCTTGATAATCTTAGCCACAACGTGTCTGCATTACGTCAATAGTGATTTCTCATGAAATGATGATTTTACCCTTCATACTCATCCTATGATATCTTCTTCGTCTAGTGTCCAAACGACACGTTCAAGTAGTCCATTTCGCGTAACTTCTGGAGTTCTATCCAACGGTACCGGTTTCGTATCTAGATCGGTGTTAGATTAATTTCTAAAAATTAACGCTCGAGTGACACTAATCGGGTAAATAACGGCTAAAACGTCTCTTGACTAGTCTAATAACGTTGACGAGCTTGAGGGTCATTACATTCTCCCCAAATTAGACATTTTCGTCCTCGAAAATCAAACCATCCTTCTATTCTTCATAAACTCCCCACCTTATAGAATAATCCCATCTCTTGTCTAAGCGCTAACAACAACAACAAAAAAACCACAAACCTATATGGCTTTCTACCACTATAATCTAAAATTTGTAGCTCTAGGTTCAACTACACTGATTCAGATTCTATCAAAAACAGAAGTCTAAGTCTCTTAAACTAATTTCTATTTTATAATATACATGTCTCTAACTTCAAGGAGGAATCCTACGAATCTTTCTACGTAAGATTGAAACTATCGGTTTTCTAAAGATTTAAATTATACTTCTATGATTAGTCATCTCTGAATGCAGTTCCCTGTCAAGGTTGGTCATTCCCAACAATGCCTTCCTACGAACAGAGAGAACACAATCTTCACTATTCTCCAGTGCTAGATTACCTATTAAGATTAATTAAGTTTTAACTTATTATGACTAATTAATATCTAAATTTAATTGTAACTGATTTAACTTAAAAATTTACTTCATAAATTTTATAGCATTTTAAACAATTTAATCATCCACATTTATTTTATTTTTAATTATTGTTATTATTATTATCGTTTATTTATTTTATCAATATAAGTAATTCAAATTCGATTTCATGTCAATTTGTAATATCTGATATTTTAAGTCTAATGTACTATCATATATAAATTTTACAAATATTATATACCATAAATTTGTTACTAGCTTACTCACTCAAATAATATTATTAACTGTGTTATTATTCTCATTATTCTCAATCTTCTAAACATAAATCTACATTATTCATATTGAATCTGTATTTTATATCTTGATAAATATTTACGTTGATAATTTATAATGATTGAACTTTCAGTCTGCATAAAATTATTATATATCTTAATAGTCTTTAGATTTTTTTTTTTTTTTTGAAGCATAGATTTTTATATTAATGTAAAGTATCATATTAATATAACAATTTAGTTTCTTTTAATTATAACATTATTACACTAAGCATCCGAATACTATTATTACTATTTCATGTATACTTATTTCATTTTAGAGATTTATTGGATCATTTGTTAGATTAAAATAATTTGTGATTAGTTTAATTTACAAAACTTAATCGTAGATAAGCGTAAATAATTTTTCATAGTTAATTAATTATAATTATTATTTCTATCGTTATATATCTTTAGTGAGATTTTAGTTAAGTTTAAGTTCAATATAATACTAATTAAGAAATGCTAACATTACTTATCAAAATTATCACATTTATTATGATTTATGATTACTATTATAATATTTTTATTATTAACGTTGATGGTTGAACTATTATTCACTACTCTTTCAATTATTATTTAGTTCTAAGAATATTATTAACATTTATGTGATTATAAATTATTGATTCCTATGTATAAGTCAAGATATCCAATAAATTTTATATAACTTTCAGAATTTATCAATTATGCTAATCTCACTATTTTTCTATTGGATTATGTACTTGTTCATACTTTTTATATTAATTATTATCAAATCCTAAAGTTATTGGTGTACCTACAATTTTTACTTTATTACAATTACAAACAATCAACAAACAAATCAATCAATCAGATAAATTTTTTAATTATTGATAGATTTTAGTGATTAAGATTTATCTCATAAACCCAACCCAGTTCTAAACTAATCTAATTCACTAACTGGCACTGGCTAATTCTATATTTTCCCATATAAGATCTAATAGTGAGCTCCGATACCAACTTTGTAGCGCCCCCTAAGCTAGCAGCTGACTAAACCAAGAATTTAACTAAATAAAGAGGCACTAACGAATCTAAACCAAACACTTAAGCATTCAATTAAGAAAAATCTACTACAACTTAACCCAAAAATAGCCCCACTCTGAAATACATATACAAGAACTCCTCTCAAATGATACATATTCATTAGTGATTGATTTACAAATGGAATACAACCACATAATAAATATAGCGGAAGCTAACTAACTAACTTAAATAAATCTTCGAAGCTTTCATCGTCACATGCACATCTTGATCTGTCTCTGAAACTGAAAGTGGGAATGGGTGAGCACATCATCCCTAAAAGGGGTGCCCGGCAGGAATAACAATTAGCTTTCAAGTAATCATTAATATCATTCGAAGACAACGCAGGTTTAATCGAAAGTCGGTAATACAAGGAAAGACAATGAAACATAAAGTAGAAACTTCTTCATAGACATTCATAAATAACAGTCAACATCCATGTATGAGATGTGTGTTTCCGCACACAAGGGAAGAATAATATTGCGGTGGATCTCCCTAGCCATAATAATATTTGGGTGTATCGCCCTAGCCATAGAATAGTGAATATATATAAAGGAAGAATAATATTGCGGTGTATCGCCCTAGCCGTGTAATATTGCGGTGTATTGCCCTAGCCATAAAATACTGATATTGTGTCGGCACACATCTCATACCACACAGAGCACACAAAGATATGCATGAATTTCACAACACAAAGATTGATTTGTAAAAAAATAATGAATACAAGAGAGTTCGTTATCAATTCCCACCTCTTTTGATGACAAGCCTCGCCTACCTCGATATGTTCAATCCACTGGATCATCCTTTGAATCGATCATTGTTAATATAGACTAACTGTTCATCATACAAGTATTTTAATAGATTATCCAAAAGGCTCACAGAAGAATCATACAATTCTATCTAATAGTTCTAAGCCCATTATGGTATCTTATTCTCTATCTTTAATATAACTAAGAGTTTACTAATCCAATTAGATTGATTATATAGTCCATAGCTAAGTCTTATGAATATCTACAACTTTGTAGAAGATGTCAAAGGCTATTTCGGACTATGAGGGTCCAAAATATCAAACGAAAATTACATGTTACTAAGCCCAAGTCTACTAAACTGGCCCACTAATCTTAAAGCCTGGTGCCCCTGGTCCAACAGTGTCACCTAGCGGTCAATAACAGTCAAATGGTCAATTAACGGTAAACGTTCAGTCAAGGTCAAGTCATGGTCAAATGATCAAGTCTAAATCGGTCAACTGAGTCAACTTAGGTTAAAAAAGGTAACTCAGTGGGTCAGTACGATTCAACTCAGTCGGACAACTGAGTCAGCTAAACAAATTGAGTCAGCTAAACTGACTGGGATGACTAATAGGCATACTTCTATTGCAGATCAAGTTCAACTCTAATTCTTATATTCTCAACCTCTTTGATTAACAAAGCAACTTCAATTCAAAAACAGTAAACAAACTTCAAATTTGAATTACAATAACAAACTATTCCTACCTGCAAAAGCAGTAGCAAGCCTCCACTGGAGTTCATTATATATTCTCTATAATCATCATCACTTACTATACATCTCAGACTGATTCCAAGAATTACAACATATCAATGTCAGCTACACACCCACCAACTGACTCAAACTCATTTTCATTGCTCTCCCTTTATTTCGTAACCAACCCATGAACTGAAACATCATCACCACTATTAACTCAGCTTAGCTCGATCCCTAAAACAAACTACAATTCCACCAGCCAAGCCATATCCATCTACAATTGTAACCTCAGTTCAACTAACAATTGTTGTCACCCAAAACATGTTCGTAACCTCCCAACATCACAATTAAACTGATATCCCCAAATAATAATCAATTATTCATTTCAACTCCACCGAACTTCGGAGCTAAATCAACACAACTCCATATTATATTGTTTCTAAACTCAACCACACAATATCCTCTATTAACATACCCCCAACTCCTTCCCATCATTCCACAACATCAATAATAACAACATCATTACTTGTAACCCCCATTCATACATCATTTACTCAAACACCCAAACCATAACAACTCTAATTGTAGCATGTCGAACCTCAATTCTACATACAATAATTCTCTGTAATTCAAAACAATAACCAAACTCCGCTTCATACCCAACTCAGGCCTTAGTTCAATTATTAACTACACATATATTCATCCAAAAAAACTGAATAAATGAATTAAACATCTTAAGGAAGAATTACCTCAATTCATTGGTTCCAACACCATCACCTCCCTACCATTTCAAATCTTATACCCTAAGAGAAATCTCAATCCTCTTCTTTCATATATCAAGTCTACAACATCAACTCAGATCGAGTGAACTTATCTTAAATCAATATCCTAGAACACCCACTTCATCACCATCAGTTCAATAATCACAACTCCATTCTATACTCATAACTTCACCATCACCAACTGGTTATTGTACTCTTCTTTTATCGATCCGAGTCTCATAATCATACACCCTCAGAAACCTTATCTCATAAATTGGGGAAGAACATGAGGAACCCTAAATATTAAATTGAATCGATCTTCACTGCTAGCACAACCATGCTTCAATCAATATTCTAATTCACGTCGAACCCATCTCTAATCACTTCTTTAGATCTTCAATTTCATATTCTCATCCTTATTTTGAATTTCTCTCAAACCCTAATTCAAACTATGAGAATCCTAAAATTAAACTTACTCTTCCAAAATCACCAAATTAGCACCATCATCTTGTTCTTCATCTCATGCTCTTGAAACCCATCTTCAATTATCAACTCAAATCAATCCTTCATCAATTTAACAGAACCCTAAGTTTTGTTTCATAAAACATCATCAACACTTTCAACTCTTCATCAACATCAGCAGCTACTTCTAATACATTTAATCCTCATCATAGATCGATTCTCTTAATCAAATTCTCTAGCTTTTCACTCAAAACTCGCAGAAGAAAAAGAACAGAGGGGAATAGAAGAAACGGAAGAAAGAAGAAGGAATAAGAGAAAACTGATTTTCTCTTCGATCGGTTTCGATGATAAGACCCACTAGGACACGCACCTGCTTGATAATATCAGCCACAACGTGTCTGCGTTACGTCAATAGTGATTTCTCATGAAATGATGATTTTACCCTTCATAATCATCCTATGATATCTTCTTCGTCCAGTGTCCGAACAACACGTTCAAGTAGTCCATTTCGCGTAACTTCTGGAGTTCTATCCAACAGTACTGGTTTTGTATCTAGATCGGTGTTAGATTAATTTCTAATAATTAACGCTCGAGTGACACTAATCGGGTAAATAACGGCTAAAACGTCTCTTGACTAGTCTAATAGCGTTGACGAGCTTGAGGGTCATTACATTCTCCCCACCTTATACATTTTCGTCCTCGAAAATCCAACCATCCTTCTTGTCTTCATAAACTCCCCACCTTATAGAATAATCCAATATCTTGTCTAAGCGCAAACAACAACAACAAAAAAAACACAAACCTATATGGCTTTCTACCACTATAATCTAAAATTTGTAGCTCTAGGTTCAACTACACTGATTCAGATTCTATCAAAAAGGGTAGTCTAAGTCTCTTAAACTAATTTCTATTTTATAATATACCTGTCTCTAACTTCAAGGAGGAATCCTACAAATCTTTCTACGTAAGATTGAAACTATCGGTTTTCTAAAGATTTAAATTATACTTCTATGATTAGTCATCTCAGAATGTAGTTGCCCTGTCAAGGTTGGCCATTCCCAACAATGCCTTCCTACGAACAGAGAGAATACAATCTTCACTATTCTCCAGTGCTAGATTACCTATTAAGATTAATTAAGTTTTAACTTATTATGACTAATTAATATCTAAATTTAATTGTAACTAATTTAACTTAAAAATTTACTTCATAAATTTTATAGCATTTTAAACAATTTAATCATCCACATTTATTTTATTTTTAATTATTGTTATTATTATTATTATTATCGTTTATTTATTTTATCAATATAAGTAATTCAAATTCGATTTCATGTCAATTTGTAAGATCTGATATTTTAAGTCTAATGTACTATCATATATAAATTTTACAAATATAATATACCATAAATTTGTTACTAGCTTACTCACTCAAATAATATTATTAACAGTGTTAGTATTCTCATTATTCTCAATCTTCTAAACATAAATCTACATTATTCATATTGAATCTGTATCTTATATCTTGATAAATATTGACGTTGATAATTTATAATGATTTAAGTTTCAGTCTGCATAAAATTATTATATATCTTAATAGTCTTTAGATTTTTATATTAATGTAAAGTATCCTATTAATATAAAAATTTAGTTTCTTTTAATTATAACATTATTACACTAAGCATCCGAATACTATTATTACTATTTCATGTATACTTATTTCATTTTAGAGATTTATTGGATCATTTGTTAGATTAAAATAATTTGTGATTAGTTTAATTTACAAAACTTAATCGTAGATAAGCGTAAATAATTTTTCACAGTTATTTAATTATAATTATTATTTCTATCGTTATATATCTTTAGTGAGATTTTAGTTAAGTTTAAGTTCAATATAATACTAATTAAGAAATGCTAACATTACTTATCAAAATTATCACATTTATTATGATTTATGATTACTATTATAATATTTTTATTATTAACGTTGATGGTTGAACTATTATTCACTACTCTTTCAATTATTATTTAGTTCTAAGAATATTATTAACATTTATGTGATTATAAATTATTGATTCCTATGTATAAGTCAAGATATCCAATAAATTTTATATAACTTTCAGAATTTATCAATTGTGTTAATCTCACTATTTTTCTATTGGATTATGTACTTGTTCATACTTTTTATATTAATTATTATCAAATCCTAAAGTTATTGGTGTACCTACAATTTTTACTTTATTACAATTACAAACAATCAACAAACAAATCAATCAATCAGATAAATTTTTTAATTATTGATAGATTTTAGTGATTAAGATTTATCTCATAAACCCAACCCAGTTCTAAACTAATCTAATTCACTAACTGGCACTGGCTAATTCTATCTTTTCCCATATAAGATCTAATAGTTAGCTCTGATACCAACTTTGTAGCGCCCCCTAAGCTAGCAGCTGACTAAACCAAGAATTTAACTAAATAAAGAGGCACTAACGAATCTAAACCAAACAATTAAGCATTCAATTAAGAAAAATCTACTACAACTTAACCCAAAAATAGCCCCACTCTGAAATACATATACAAGAACTCCTCTCAAATGATACATATTCATTAGTGATTGATTTACAAATGGAATACAACCACATAATAAATATAGCGGAAGCTAACTAACTAACGTAAATAATTCTTCGAAGCTTTCATCGTCACATGCACATCTTGATCTGTCTCTGAAACTGAAAGTGGGAATGGGTGAGCACATCATCCCTAAAAGGGGTGCCCAAAGTAGAATAACAACTAGCTTTCAAGTAATCATTAATATGATTCGAAGACAATGCAGGTTTAATCGAAAGTCGGTAATACAAGGAAAGACAATGAAACATAAAGTAGAAACTTCTTCATAGATATTCATAAATAACAGTAAACATCCATGTATGAGATGTGTGTTTCCGCACACAAGGGAATAATAATATTGCGGTGGATCGCCCTATCCATAATAATATTGCGGTGTATCTCCCTAGCCATAGAATAGTGAATATATATAAAGAAAGAATAATATTGCGGTGTATCGCCCTAGCCGTGTAATATTGCGGTGTATTTCCCTAGCCATAGAATACTGATATTGTGTCGGCACACATCTCATACCACACATAGCACACAAAGATATGCATGAATTTCACAACACAAAGATTGATTTGTAAAACAATAATGAATACAAGAGAGTTCGTGATCAATTCCCACCTATTTTGTTGACAAGCCTCGCCTACCTCAATATGTTCAATCCACTGGATCATCCTTTGAATCGATCGTTGTTAATATAGACTAACTGTTCATCATACAAGTATTCTAAGAGATTAGCCAAAAGGCTCACAAAAGAATTATACAATTCTATCTAATAGTTCTAAGCCCATTATGGTATCTTATTCTCTATCTTTAATATAAATAAGAGTTTACTAATCCAATTAGATTGATTATATAGTCCATAGCTAAGTCTTATGAATATCTACAACTTTGTATAAGAAGTCAAAGGCTATTTCGGACCATGAGGGTCCAAAATATCAAACGAAGATTACATGTTACTAAGCCCAAGTCTACTAAACTGGCCCACTAATATTAAAGCCTGGTACAACAGTGTCACCTAGCGGTCAATAACAGTCAAAGGGTCAATTAACGGTAAACGTTCAGTCAAGGTCAAGTCCTGGTCAAATTGTCAAGTCTAAATCGGTCAACTGAGTCAATTTAGGTTAAAACAGGTAACTCAGTGGGTCAGTACGATTCAACTCAGTCAGACAACTGAGTCATCTAAACAAATTGAGTCATCTAAACTGACTGGGATGACTAATAGGCATACTTCTATGCAGATCAAATTCAACTCTAATTCTTATATTCTCAACCTCTTTGATTAACAAAGCAACTTCAATTCAAAAATAGTAAACAAACTTCAAATTTGAATTACAATAACAAACTATTCCTACCTGCAAAAGCAGTAGCAAGCCTCCACTGGAGTTCATTATCTATTCTATATAATCATCATCACTTACTCTACATCTCAGACTGATTCCAAGAATTACAACATCATCACTTACAACATCTCAATGTCAGCTACACACCCACAAACTGACTCAAACTCAGTTTCATTGCTCTCCCTTTATTTCGTAACCAACCCATGAACTGAAACACATCACCACTATGAATTCAGCTTAGCTCGATCCCTAAAACAAATTGCAATTCCACCATCCAATCTATATCCATCTACAATTGTAACCTCAGTTCAACTAACAATTGCAGTCACCCAAAACATGTTCGTAACCTCCTAACATCACAATTAAACTGATATCCCCAAATAATAATCAATTATTCATTTCAACTCCAAACTTCCGAGCTAAATCAACACAACTCTATATTATCTTGTTTATAAACTCAGTCACACAATATCCTCTATTAACATTGTAGTAGCAGGATTTCCCACACTACACCCCTATTAAGATCCTATAAAAATCTAAGTGAAACTAGTTGAAGATTAAAGAATTAAACGACACTTTTATTATTTAGATCTCAGAAATGTTTACAGAAAATATTCAAACTCAGAATTACAATTTTTATTTCTGGAGTTTCTCTCTCCTCAAGATTTTCTCAACTCTAAAAAATACATCATCCTCCTCTTGACTTACTTGAACCCTTTATATAGGAAAGTACATAGTGGGTGACAGCTAAGTTTTCCCCTTCTTTCGGATATATTCTGCGATCTCATCGTGGTATTTGTAATATTAATCTTCGCCAACTTTTGTAATCCTCGTGAAACAACACTCTCATAACATGTATCTTCAATCGTCAGCTATTATGAAGATTACTTGTGACGCTCGCCAAATGTTGCTGAAGAATCCTTACGACACTCTCGTGAACAATGTCATTTATACTTATAGGAATATTTGACCTTCTCGTGAAAGGGTTGTTCTTACTACGAGAATATCGTTGTGGCGATATTCTGGTACTACAAACATACCCCCAACTCCTTCCCATCATTCCACAACATCAATAATAACAACATCACTACCTGTAACCCCCATTCATACATCATTTACTCAAACACCCAACCATAACAACTCTAATTCTAGCATACCGAACCTCAATTATACATACAAAAATTCTCTGTAATTCAAAATAATAACCAAACTCCACTTCATACCCAACTCAGGCCTTAGTTCAATTATCAACTACACATATATTCATCCAACAAAACTGAATAAATGAATTAAACATCTTAAGGAAGAATTACCTCAATTCACTGGTTCCAACACCAACACCTCCCTGCCATTTCAAATCTTATACCCTAAGAGAAATCTCAATCCTCTTCTTTCATATATCAAGTCTACAACATCAACTCATATCGAGTGAACTTATCTTAAATCAATCTCCTAGAACACCCACTTCATCACCATCAGTTCAATAATCATAACTCCATTCTATATTGATAACTTCACCATCACCAACTGGTTATTGTACTCTTCTTTTCTCGATTCGAGACTCATAATCATCCACCCTCAGAAACCTTATCTCATAAATTGGGGAAGAACATGAGGAACCCTAAATCTTAAATTGAATCTATTTTCACTGCTAGCACAACCATGCTTCAATAAATATTCTAATTCACGTCGAACCCATCTCTAATCACTTATTTAGATATTCAATTTCATATTCTCATCCTTCTTTTGAATTTCTCTCAAACCCTAATTCCAACTCTGAGAATCCTAAACTTAAACTTACTCTTCCAAAATTACCAAATTAGCACCATCATCTTGTTCTTCTTCTCATGCTCTTGAAACCCATCTTCAATTATCAACTCAAATCAATCCTTCATCAATTTAACAGAACCCTAACTTCTGTTTCATAAAACATCATCAACACTTTCAACTCTTCATCAACATGAGCAGCTACTTCTAATACATTTAATCCTCATCATAGATCGATTCTCTTAATCAAATTCTCTAGCTTTTCACTCAAAACTCGCAGAAGAAAAAGAATATAGGAGAAGAGAATAAACGGAAGAAAGAAGAAGGAATAAGAGAAAACTAATTTTCTCTTCGATCGGTTTCGATGATAAGACCCACTAGGACACGCACCTGCTTGATAATCTTAGCCACAACGTGTCTGCGTTACGTTAATAGTGATTTCTCATGAAATGATGATTTTACCCTTCATACTCATCCTATGATATATTCTTCGTCTAGTGTCCGAACGACACGTTCAAGTAGTCCATTTCGCATAACTTCTGGAGTTCTATCCAACGGTACCGGTTTCGTATCTAGATCGGTGTTAGATTAATTTCTAATAATTAATGCTCAAGTTATACTAATCGGGTAAATAACGGCTAAAACATCTCTTGACTAGTCTAATAGCGTTGACGAGCTTAAGGGTCATTACAAAAATCTCCCCACTTTGCTAGTAAAAATCTATAACAACATTGCCCTCTTTATAAATATGAGAATATAGGAACTGAAATGAAGATGGAAACTTCATGCAATTTTCCGAATGTCTGCCAATCTCCAAGATAACAAAGAAGAATCAAACAAAGCTCTAATAACATGCATTAACTCAAAGAAAATACGAGTATACCCCTATTTTGAGAAATTCTAAAGCAACTTCTTACGCACAGTGCATCGTGAAACATCTATTTGTTTATATCTTTGTACTTCTTATTGGTTCTCCAAGCCAATATTGTACACCTTCTTGAGGTCTTTGTCAGGGAAACCTTATGTTTCCTTATTTCATTTTGATACTGCTGCAATATTACAATGATCCTCTTTCAAGAGGTTTGTAATAAAATCTGGGAATTCAGAAAAGTAATAAAAATTTGCATCCTCATCTCTTGCTTTACGATATAAAGAGTGAGCTACATTATTGCCTAATTTATGGATAGATTTAAAAATTAGAGTTTATTACTGCTATTACATTTAGCTTTGACTCTCTCGACTATACTTGAGTTGAAACAATGAACCTGTGATTCCTGCTCCAATATAAACCTTATCACATTATCACAATCCATTTCAATAATATCTTTGTCTATCATCATCTCCTCCAGCCAGTCCACCGTTAGATCCAATGTTTTACACTCAAAATGCTCTGCCCCATAGTCCTCATCCACTTCATCTTCAAATTTGATACCTTTAGCTCCTAGACATTTACCTGCACAGTCACGGATTACTAGTCCCATATTTGCTTTCTTAATTTCTGCTATATAAGAGCCATCTATGTTAATTTTCACAAAATTATTATTTGGAGGTTACCAGACTTTTATCAGCACTTTATTTGCATTGTTTATATGAGAGACATTGAAATCAGAGCAGAGATTTATGGGATTCTGAATTATAGAAATAGAACTCTGTACATTAGGTTTTGTTCCCTGAAATATTAGTGAACACTTATCTTTTCATATGTACCACATTGTACACATTAATTTGCAAACATAATTTGCATCATTCCAACATAAAATAGAGCCATTGTTACCATCTGAAGAGAACCAAGTGATAATCTTTGAATCGTTTGAAAGTTACCTGCAATGTTAAAAATATTGATATTCATGGATAAGTAGCTAGTTCTATCAAAAGGACACTCATAGAAAAGATGCTTCATGGTTTCTATGCTACAATTGCAGAAACAACACACAGTGATAATCTCAGGTTTATAGACTGATATCTTAACTCTAACATGACTATGTCTTTAAGGCATTTCCAAATAAAGAGTTGTACTCTATGTGGAATCTTATAGTGCCATTTGAGACCAAACCTCTTTTGGAATGTTATCCACAAAAACAATACTATTAACTTCATCAGAGCTGATAGTATTATAAGCACTCTTGACAGAAAATTTTCCTTTTCTGCTAGGTTTTCAAATGATAAAATCTTCACCAGTAGTTGGAATCTGCATATTAAGTATAAGATCAACACAATCTTGAGAAAAAAGGGAATTAAGGATGTTTAAATCCCAATATCTTGTACCTGGAAGGAAGAGATCACAAACTAGATTAAAATTACTATAATTAGATGAACCAACAATAGGAACAGGTAGACTATCAAGACATATAACCCAACAGTCTAGCCATATACTAATTTGTATACCACATCTTACTTCCCAAGTACTGTGTTGTTTTATAACTTCTAATCCAGAGTAAATGCTTATCCACAACCAAGATCAATCATCCTTAAGTTTATTTAAATGCAGAAAGCTACCATCCTTAGAGTATTTAGCTTTAAGGATTTGAAAACAAAGGGAATCTTCATTATTACAGGTTCTCCAAGCATCTTTAGATAGAAGAGCATTATTAAAATGTTATAGATTTCTAAATCCTAAACCTCGAACCATAAGCTTATTCCATCCTATAAGATAGAGACTTTTTTCTTTTCCCCACTAAAACTGCCTCTGTAAGGATTCCATCTGAGAAATCATAGTTTTAGGTATCATAAAACTACCCATCTAATGAGAAGGGAGAGTATTAAGAACATGTTTTATCATAGTTGTCCTAGCAGAGTGATTCATGGTTTTACCCTTCCAATTTTTGTATCTAGAACCAAAAAACTGTAAGATAGGTTTAAAAGCTTTAGTTTTATCCCTCCCTATTAATAAAGTAACACCTAAATACTTATCAGTATCTTTCATCTCAGTCATCTTAAGTGCATTAGCTAGAGTTATTCTGGACTCAGGACTAATGTTCTTACTAAAGTAAAGACTAGATTTTTGAAAATCAAGCATTTGTCCAGAATACACATATTGTTCAAGTACACCTAAAATACCTGCTATATTATGCATGTATGATTTAGTGAAAATAAGAATATCATCTGCAAATAAAAGGTGAGTTATGCCTAGGGAATTCTAGCATCCTTAACTCCAGAGATCAAATGATTAGAAGCAGCATTAATCATGAGTAATCTAGAGAGATATTCTATTGCTATGATAAAAAAAGGTAAGGAGATAAAGGATCTCCTTGTCTTATACCTCTAGTTGGAAAAAACCCTTCAGTAGGAGAGCCATTAAGTAGAATTGATATCTTAGTTATGTTAATACATTTTTCAATCAGTTTACAAAAAAATTCAGGAAAACCAATTTTCCTAAGCATCCCTAATAGAAATGGCCACTCAATTCTGTCAAAATCCTTAGAAAGATCTAATTTTAAGGCCATGGTTCCACTACAACCCTCTTTATGCTTCATTGTATGTATCATTTCATGTGCAATAATGATATTATCATGAATAATTCTACCAGGTACATATACAGCTTGAAAAGAATATACAATATGCTTAAGATGAGGCCTAATTCTATTAACAAGAATCTTAGAAATAATTTTGTAGACAGTGTTACACAAACCAATTGGTCTAAAGTCTACAACATGCTTGGATGAATTAGTTTTAGGTGTCAAGGAGAGGTAGGTTTTATTAAAATCTTTTGGCATGTATCATGTTATGAAGAAGTTTTGGACAATATTCACAACATCATTACCTACGACACTCCAATTAGTTTGATAAATCCCAGTTTAAAAACCATCATGTCGTGGTGAACTCCAAGAAGATATAATTTTAACAGTTTGAAAATTTTCTTCCTCAGTTGGAATTCTATTAAAACTATCAGCAGTATCATTCTTATTAAGAACTGTAGGAACAATGTCAAAAACATGGTCAGGAAGTTGAACATCTGTAGAACAACTAAGTGAGCTAAAATGAGTAATGGAATTCTAGCAATATCATCTCTATTATCAAAGCAGTTATCTGCACAATCATAAAGACAATCAATATTTTTCCTGAACATTCTTCTACTAACAAGTGTGTGAAAATATCCAGAATTATCATCATCTTCAAGAAAAAATTTATCACAAGACTTTTGTTTATTGAAATAATATTTAATGCCAAACCAAAATTCCAAGTTCTTATTTATTTCAATGAGTTTATGATGCTGATCATTAGAGTTGTGTTCTTTCTGGACAGTCAAGAGTTGGTCCTGCAATTTGGTAATGTTTCTATCTATATCACCAAACTCAACTTTAATATTCCAGTGAGAGAGATTTTTTCTGGTTAACTGATGTTTTCCAGTTAGCTTGTGAGTTAAAGAACCACTAATATCAGAATTCCAGGCATTGCTAACTGGTGCTTAAAAGACTTATGTTTAATCCACATGATATATAATTAAAAAGGTCTCCAAAGTTTTCTACTTTCCTGTTCTGTGTGTAACATTATAGGGAAATGATCTGAGCCTGCTTGAGCAAGATGATATAACTTAGCGTTAGGAAAAATATTACACCAAATATGATTACCTAAGGCCATATCAATTCTTGACTTTTTCACCCCAGCTCCCATATTATTACCAGACCAAGTGTAGTCCCTACCCACATAGCCAATATACATAAGACATCACTCCTGAATTTTGTTTTGAACATATTTATCTTCCGCAGAGACGCTAGAAGAAGAAGCCATATCATGCAAATGGAAATGGACATCACCAATTACAAGCAATGATTGAACTAATTTTCACTAATATTTTTCATGAATTCCTGTTGATTTTTCTTCCTATCAAAGTAAGTAGAACCGTATATGAAAGATATAAGACATCAGGTTTAGCTACATGAAAATTGGACACTACATGGATTATATTATGAGAAGTCTCATGAATGTCACATTTAATACCATATTTCCACATTAACAAGAGTCCACCAACAAGACCTACTCTATCAATGCAAACATGGTTACAATAGTTCTGGGATTTGTCTAGCTGAATCATTTTATGTTGATCAATTTTTGTCTCAAAGAAAAACAAAAAATCCGGCGATTATGTTTTAATTAAAATAAATAATTGATTTCTAGTAAATTCTTTAGCTATACTTTGAACGTTCCATGCAATAATCTTCATACTCCAAATTAAATAACAACTATAATAAATGTTATATCTAAAACTTGTTGAAAAAGAAAAGTGATAATTAAGAGAGTTGAGATAAGTTTTAAGATATACCTGCATGGTTACTCGATGACATGCATTTGTGGTTTCAACAGTGTTAGTCCTTAAATCATTTGTTTCCATCATTGAGTTTCCATGATTGTCCATATTAATAATATTAGTTGTACCAGGGACATTAGGAGGTTGAACATGAATGTTAAGAGGGTTCATAGATGGTTCACTATTAAGAATATAATTTCTCATGCTTTTATATTGTCTTGCATCATTTCCTTCACCATCGTTCGGCTCTTCCTGAACCATTGCTTCCCATGCAATATACTCAATATATTGTTCCTCATTACCTTCGTTAGCCTATGATTTTTCCTTTAGATGTGCTTCATACTCAGCTTCTGACAGGCTATCTAAATAAAGAAGATAAGACCATTCCAAGCACTTGCTATCATCATGGTCTATAATTTATTTTTTATCACAAATCTTATTTGCCTGCAACTCCTAGTGATACCTAATCCAAACCTTTTCTCCATATATTGTATTCCACCAGCCTCCACGATGAAGTGGATCTTTCAAAATAATCTCCATCCTAGCTTTGACAGTATTGCTATATTTTTTTCCTGCCATTTGGAGGATTTGTAGATATTTTTTTCCCATGAAGCCAATAGCTTCATCTACTACAACACTATTTAGATGCTCCAACTTCAGATATCTGAATTGTAATGTGAAAATCTGATGAGAGAACTTATAGTCTTTAAGTGGAAACACATTGCTATATTTTTGAACAACAAATAAAGATTCTCTAATTATCCATGGCCCATTTTGAATTACCTCATCTCTTTCTTGATCAGAGTTAAGTCTTACCAGTATCAAGTTATGTCCCATGATACGAATCCGCTTATTTGGATATGTCTTCCAAAGAGAGTTGATATTTTTTCTAATTATTTTCATGGCAATCTTATCTTTCAACATTAAATTTCTCAGTATTCCATACGTCCACTCTTTTGCTACTTCATTAATAGTTTGTTGCGAACCCATAATTCTCCTCCTCTCTTGTAGATCTATGACAGCTCTCCTTAGTTGTCTTGATAGATGATTAGTTCAATTCTCATAAGAAGATGCCATATTAGGTTTTGAATCTTTCTCAGCAATTAGAGACAAGTTCTGAGAAGTATATTAAATAATACATGGATGATGATACCCCATATAGACTTTAAACTTATCTTTCCTTTTCTTGTTAGTAATATACCGGATATCCAGAGATCAACTTTGAATGACAAAATAGGAGAATAATATATGAGCTGGATGATTCTAAAGATAGAAACATCATAATTATGCCACATTTCACGTCTTGTCCTGCGATATCGCAAAGAGGGGATTTTTTGAATTTAAATTCCATGAAGAAGAAGGTGAACTTTCCTCTGAAGTGAATGAAAAGATTTCAGGGTAAGATCTAAGTGTATACCTAGATTGATACTACTAATATGGATCATCACGGACTTGATGGTTTGCACCACTGCTTGAAACAACTTATTTTCCAACACTACTGTTACTGATTCAAAAGCATTATACATATTGAATATAAAACCACAACTGGTTCCCACAAATAAGTCAGGACTTCTGCAGAGAAATATTATGTTCTCATTAGAAAGATGATAGAAAGTAATATAGAAGAAGAAGGAACATATAAATAGATTGAAAATATTATAAAGGTATAGCCAATTTCAAACTAATTATCACAATCCATTATATGAGTTCCACAATCATTAATGGAGATACAAAAAGCATTATAGAGATTAAGAAGAAGAAAAGATAGATTTAATAAAACATGATAAGAGATTAAAGAAAATGATTTGATTTTGGAAAACCGATTTTTCTTAATGAGTTAACTCATCAATCGCCCGATTCACAAATCTTTTCTCTTTATTAATGATAAATTCATACTTCATCTTTCACCTTACTGATGGAATATACTCCCTCCGTCCTAAATAAGATGGGCTAGTTGTAGTTTGCACAATTCTTAAGGAAATGAGGAAAAGGGAGTATGTTTAAGTGTTTTTTTAACAATTATACCCTTATGGATAATAACCAGTAAAACTTAGAAATGATTTATCTCTTAAAATATACCACGGTTTTTCGTAAACTTTATACCTTTGAAAAGAATTTTAAAACACCTACGTAACGAATATAAACATGGCTATCAAATTATACGTATTTAGTATAGTAACAATAATCAATTAAATAGGTAGTTTTAGAAATATCCCCTTGATTAGTAAGATAGCTCATCCATTTATGGGATAAAATTTAAAACCAACTAGCTCATCTAATTTAGGACGGAGGGAATATAAAATAGGGTAGAAAGAGAGATAATTGAAATTAACTCATGTTTTGAGTGAATTATTTTTAATGTGTTATTGAAAAGGCCGAGGTCTAACAACCAAACTCAATATTTCATTTCGTAAATCTGTATGGACTAACTCCAATATATTTTCAAGAGAATCAACTAAATAGTCAGACTCAATCAAGGAAAATACATCCAAGAGTTATATCTCTATTTCTTAATGTAATCAGCAAATCAAACAGACAGAAATCTGCGAGCCTGATTATTATGAGAAACAACTTGAACGGTACCAAAGACCAATGTTCAAGTGTCAATCAATTTATATCAACAACCAAAGGTTATATTATCTAATTGATTGAACTACGTACAACCTGTGATATTTCAATTATATAGAAAATATAACGCGGAAAATAAATAACACAGACACCAGAAGTTTTGTTAACGAGGAAACCGCAAATGTAAAAAAAAAACCGTGACCTAGTCCATATTTGAACACCACACTGTATTAAGCCGCTACAGACTCTAGCCTACTACAATTTAACTTCGGACTGGAATGTAGTTGAGCCCCAACCAATCTCACACTGATTAAGGTATAGTCGCGTTCCTTACGCCTCTGAATCCTAGCATGACTCTACGCACTTCATTCCCTTAGCTGATCTCACCCACAAATAAGAGTTGCTATGACCCAAAGTCGAAGACTTGATACACATATATGTCTCACACATAAAAGTCTATTGAATATATAAATTTTTCTCCCACGGAAATACCTATGAGTTTTTGTTCCGTCTTTTGATAAATCAAGGTGAACATGAACCAATTGATACACCGGTCTTATATTCCCGAAGAATAGCCTAGTGAAAAAGCGGTGGTCTAACAACCTCACCCAATATTTCGATTAGCAATATGTATGGACTAAATCTAATATACTTTTAAGAAAATCAACTAGACAGTCAGACTTAATCTCAATAAAAAGTATATCAAGGAGTTAATATCTCTATCTCTCAATTTGATCTATACTCAAGCAAATAGAAATCTGCGAGTCTTTATCAAATACAAGAGATATAAACTTGGATGGTACCAAAGACCAATATCCAAGGATCAATCAATTTCCAATCAACAACCAAATGTTGGATTTCACAATTGATCGATACAACGCACAACCTGTGATATTTCAATTATATAACAAAATATAATGCGGAAGAGAAATAACACAGACACCAGAAATGTTTTTAACGAGGAAACCGCAAATGCAGAAAAATCCCGGGACCTAGTCCATATTGAACACCCCACTGTACTAAACCGATACAGACACTATCCTACTACAAACTAACTTCGGTCTGGACAGCAGTTGAACCCTAATCAATATCATACTTATTCAAGGTACATTTACGCTCCTTACGTCTATGATCCCAGCAGGATACTACACACTTGATTCCCTTAGCTGATCTCACCCACAACCAAGAGTTGCTACGGCCCAAAGTCAAAGACTTTAATAAACAAATCTGTATCACATCGAAAGTCTATGATAACATATAAATATGTCTCCCACATATAAAACTATGAGTTTTGTTCCGTCTTTTGATAAAATCAATGTGAACAGGAACTAATCAATAACACGGACTTATATTCCCGAAGAAAAGCCTAGAATTATTTATCACCTCATAATAATCTAAATCGTATGGTAGCGAAACTAGATATTGCGGAATCACAAAAGTTGAGACGAAGATGTTTGTGATTTATTTTTATCTTGCCCTATCGGAGATATAATCTCAAGACAATTATTCAATTGAACTCGTACGATATAAAATGGCAAGATGAGATAGCTCAACTACAAGAAAATTAATTTCGCCTGGCTTCACAATCCCAATGAAGTCTTTAAGTCGTTAACCGACAGGGTCTCGAGAAGAAACCTACGGTTAAAGGAGAATCGACTCTAGCAAACCAACTAATATCACACGGGAGGTGTGGGGATTGGTTTTTCCAGTTGCTAGACATCTCCTTTATATAGTTTTCAAATCTGGGTTTGCAATCTAAGTTACCTTGGTAACAAAGCATTCAATATTCATCGTTAGATGAAAAACCTGATTTATCCAAGCTAATATATTTCAACCGTTAGATCAAAACGTAGCTTGTCACACCCACATGAAATGTATTCATTTAGGTTTGAGTAACTATACCTAAACGTGTACACTTAGTTGGTTCACAAATAGTTAACCAATGGTTAGCCATATGAGCACTTTCATATCAACCATATTCATCTTCTTCACAACTAGTTCAAATGACTCAAAAGAACTAGTTGAAGAGTTGTTCAATTGCTTAGATCTTTATACATAGACACAATTGAAACAAAATCGGTTTGATTCACTTGAATCAATTCATGAGCAATATAGACACGGTTCGCAAAGATTGCATACATTATTGATTTATTGTTTTAAGTTCATGAGCTAACCAATTTGAGAAATATAACCAACTTGGGTATGTGTACGGGTATGCGTACCTTATCTACCGACTTTGAGATTACAAACTCAACAGAAATTTTCGGTTCGAAAACTTCCGAGGGTACACGTATAGGTACGCGTACCTAAGGTGACTGGTTTACTAGTTTGCAAACTACAAACTCAGCAGAAATTCTCGGTTCAAGAACTTCCGCCAGTACGCGTACCCAACCTGTCTCATTCACCAATACCTCATGCATACATATGTACGCACTTGGTTTCCGGTACATGAACTTATACACTAATGTGCGAACAAAATATATATTCTTATATCCATAGGTGGTTACATAATCTCAACTCTACATTTCAATCATTGAAACATTCTTCTATAATGTTATAATAGTCGTTAGACATAAAGAATCGATTATTGTCATCAAAGATATTTTCAAGATTGATACGTCATCATTACTTTCATCACGGGTAAAGATGAAAGGTAGTTAAAGCGAAAGCTTACCAACAAATATTTCAAGAAAAAGGTAAGCGAGTAAACTCGGCTCGAAATAGCAAATGTGTATGTATGAAACTATCATACTTATACGACTGTTGTCTCAAGAGTAGGAGATAGATATACTTTTGAGTGCTAGATAAGTTCAAGTCTCCACATACCTTTTTGGTCGGATGAAGTTCCACTGATTCCTTGAGTAGTTCTTCGTCTTCGTAAGGTAATTGCCATGGAGTATAGAGATAAACTATACTTAACTATCCTAGACCGAGACTTAGTCATAAGTAAACTAGAAATCAAGACTTATAGTTTTGATCACTAATATTGACAAACATGCTTGAGATAGCAACGCATGCGAGTTCGACCGAGTAATGCTCTAATACCTAGTAATATCAATCACCTCACAATAACTTAACTATATGGTAGTAGAACAAGTTATTGCGGAATCAAAAAGAATGATACGAAGAGATTTGTGATTACTTTTTATATCCTACCTATCAGGAGATAAATCTCGAGAAAATCTTAGAGAAGATAGTACTCAATACGATAGAACAAAGTAAGATCGGAACACGCAACTATAGAGAAAATAGTTGGGTCTGGCTTCAGAATCCCAATGAAGTCTTTAAGTTAACCTATAATGATTTTAGGAAAAACCAAGGTTAAAGGAGAATCGAATCTAGTCACACCTAGTATCACACATGAGGTGTGGGGATTAGGTTTCACATCTGCTAGAGTTCTCCCTTATATAGTCTTCAAATCAAGATTTGATAACTTTGTAACAAAGCAATCAATATTCACCGTTAGATGAAACCTGATTTAAGATTCAGGCTAATATCTTTCAACCGTTAGATTTATCTTAGCCTGTTACACACAAATGAAATATACTTTTATTTAGATATGGGTGTAGGACCAGAATATCACCATGATATTACTCTTGCGAGATTAACAAAACTCCTGCGAAAATCACCGCGAGTTCTTCAACAACACTTTGCGAGTATCACAAGATAATTTAAAGAGTGACGTAATAGCGGAAGAATGAAGAAACACGAGAAGAGCATTATTGTCCTGCGATGGTTACAACGCTTGCGAGAATTGACATTATAACTACTGCGATAATATCGCAAGTCAGATCCGAAATTAAAGGACAGCTTAGTTGTCATCCACTATGTAACTACCCTATATAAAGATACCCAGTAGATTCAGAGAGAGGATGATGAATTTTTAAACGCTAATAAAGGTTTGAAGTGATAGAAAATCCAAGAGAGATTGTATTCTTGATTTCTTCCATTTCTTGTACACATTTCTGTGAATCAAATAATAAAGTGTTGTTTTTAATCTTCAAATATGAGTTGATTATTGTGAATTCTTATGAAGGGTGTAGTGTAGGTTTTCCTGCAACTACATTTTGGCGCCCGAAACAAGGATGAATTGATGATTATTTGAAGAAAAAGATAAAAATTAACATTGTGATTGGAAGGAATTTGGAACAATTAGTGAAAGATCTTACGCAATATCCAACAGTTTACTAAGATTAATGGCTAGAAGAATAATAAATACATCAGAACCACCAACAACCGTAAGGAGGAGTAAAAGACTTGCAGGTGGAGAAACAGATGAAATAGGAGAATCTTCAAGGGTAAGAACAAGAAGAAATAGAACAAGGGATGATGGATAAAATCAGGTTCGACAGCCAAATCATCAAACACCAATGCAAGATAGAGCTGTGGATTATGATAGAGTAAGTGTAATACCAGAATATCGCCACAACGATATTCTCGTAGTAAGAACAACGCTTTCACGAGAAGGTCAAATATTCCTATGAGTATAAATGACATTGTTCACGAGAGTGTCGTAAGGATTCTTCAAAGAACATTTGG